>JAQFVV010006271.1:4417365-4737365 GCA_028023455.1 Epiperipatus broadwayi
ACATCCAATTTTAATAAAAAATGAGTGATTCCTCTATTATCATTTCTAAAACATGTTTTAGCATTATTCTGATTAAAGTTTCTGCTGTATACACTGGGATATATGCATACTAGCTGGGTCACAGTTAAATAAACAAACAACAAAATAAATAAATAAAAATAAACATAAAGTTTATTATACTCATATATAAAATATATCTATAGATAAATGAAACTAAACAATAATTCTTCAAGAGACAGTCTCTAATGTAAGCATCTTTTGTAGTATATATATAACATTTGTATGCACATTATTTGGTAATAAGATAATCTATATTGATTTTATAAATTTTTGCAAACACCCTTACTCAGTCTGCTGCTGCTTTTACTCTTTGCATAAAAATATAAAGTTGAGTCCATGCTAATTTCTTGTAAATTTTGCTAGAATGAATAATTAGTAAGTCACATGATTTTAAAAACAAACCCTTTCTGCATCCATTGATTAAAAAGGCTTGCACTTGGTGTCACGACTGTATGGAGAGTTTGGTACTCATTAATTATGTAAGTGTTGTTGCGGTAATTATTTTCTGTATTAAAACTTTATTTACATTTACAACTCCCTGCGGAATTCTTTTCCTAATCTTGCACTGAACATGAAGTGACCAAGATTCAACAGGTAAAGAAATGGATATCAATCTAGCCGGTTGTCTGTACTCATGTATATTGGTACCTCCAGCTAAATTGATAGAAAGAGTGGATTGACAGGAATCTTCCAGTTAAAAACACCCTTTAGTTGATATCTTATTTGAATGCCCGAGTATTTAGAACAATGGCAAGTACACACCTTTGAAAAATCTATTTACAAAATAGACTTTTGCGTGCCACTTCTATAAAGAATTAAAAAATGAATTTTTCACCCTCCCAGAAGGATGTATAATACCATATGTTCAGCGGAGCATAAGAATAAGATTTAACACCCCGGTAGAGCGATATCCCGTGTGGCTAGCTCAAGTCACTCTACATCTAGGGTCTTCAAATGGGTAAGTTAAATGATTATTACAGTTACGTGGTTGATAAGGAAAGAACACATTTTTATCAATATAAATAATGATATGAAAATGAAACAAGTTTAATATTACGCTTAAATATTTATTTAATCCCAAATACCCACCACTGTTTCATACTAGTGATGATATAATAACAAAATACTAAATAATTAATTATCCCAAACCATATATATTCGAGGTGTTGAAATAGATAAAATACAATTTTAAATAAGAAAAAATAATAAATTCCCTAAAGCTCTTTACAATGTTTATAAGCAATGGAAGTGGTCTGAGCTCTTTTTACCCAATAGAAATAAATTTTAATTTGTGTGATTTGATATGCAGATATGAGATTTTCGGTCATACAGGCATACACTTTTACTGATAACTTTAAAACCCTTTTTATTGATAGCAAAAAAAAAAAACAACAACTATGCATAAGTATATTTGCACAATGAAATATTTCACTAATTTCGTATTCCCAACAAGTCACTAGTTTGCATTGGCTCAGATACTATATTGTACTCACCATAAGGTACTGTATCTATTTCCATTTTGCCAAAGATAAATTCCTATACATGTATATATGATGAATTTCAGGAATAACAACAAGAGCAAAATGAATAGCAACAACAACAAAAAAATCTCATTGCAACCTTTGTTGAAAACACTAGAATTTGAAATAGAAAAATTGACTTAAAAGATTTAAATAAAGCTTTATCATTTATGTCCATAATAACCGTAAATTCAATATACATATGCGAGAGACAACTCTCTCTTTTTTTTTAAATGATTAATAATAATAAAAAAAATAATGTTATATTTAATCGGAAGTATCAAAGTTAATTATTTCAATATTAATAAAATATCTTAAAACAAACTTATATCTGCATCTTCATTCTTCCCCTGCGGGCTCAGAGTGGGCTTCAAGTCTACCGGCTGTGCGGTGAGGGTTTCATCTATTTTGGCATGGGCAAGGCGGCGTTTGTCTTCATAGTGGATGGCTGGAACTGGCGTGGGCACATCTTGGCGGCTTGGGATAGAGAAAGGGCGGTGCACCGGCTGGTTGTTTACCCCACGGTCATTTCACTGGACTCTCTGGTAGATTGCTCCATATTTTCCTCTGTTTGTATATGATAATATTTTTCTATTAAATGTTCACTTGCTATTTGACTGGTTCATTAAATCTTTAAGAAATCATTAGTTCTTAAAAGAACTGTATAATGGATTTCTTAGAAAATGTCAGCAGTAGTCCTGTTCATAAATTAATCTCTAAGTAGTTGGTTGCTTGAAGAATTCTGGAGCCAAACAAGTGCCTGACATGCCCAGAACGACGCCTTGCCCATGCCAAAAAAAATGCTTAAAAAAAATGATCAAAAAAAATATATATATATTTTACTTAGGGTTAGTAATTACGGTACACGATTGATGAAGACATTTACAAAACATCCGGTTAATAATTTTACAAAAAGACTATATACAAAAAAACAAAAAAAAAATGTTGACTAATGCTTTCCCAGGGACCATTTAGGTTCACCTCCTCCCCACAAGAGTTCTATTATTTTTTTTATACATTTTATTTTTCCATACGGCATGACAAGCAAGTTATTTAAATTATTTATTTAAGAAGGTTGCATTGAACTAAATACGTTTTGAAAGATAATGGATTTATACGTGTATATTTGCAGCACAATTATACATACCACCAACTTATTTATGACTGATTAAAATGCTTAAATAGGATTACACTGAAGTAAATTCCCAACGGTACTCATCGTAAGGTACCACATTTACCATCATAAACTTGCATGGCTGTGCGCTCCTATACACATTAAAGCATAATTTATATTAACAACAAAATATCAATCGCAACCTTTTGACTTTCTTTTTAACGAACTACAGTTTAAAATTATTTATACTTTCTAGTTTTTAATATATGTGCTATTTCATTCTGGCAGTGCTTTTATAAGATTTAAAGTACACGACTATATGTAAACAGATAAAAATATTTCATTTTGATAAAATTTGCTCAGGGTATATGTGGTTTATTAAAGATCGGCCCCACGTTGGGCGCCAGTTGTAACAATCCGGAGAAGGTGACTTAACGTAATCTGCACTACGGGGCGCCATCTAGGCATTTGAACCTAGAAAAATTTATAAAGTAGGCAGATACGTAAGTAAAAAAAAAAATTTTTTTTTTATTTTGATTCCGGTCATTAGCCCATGTCACTAGCTCAGTGGAATAGCAGAGATTAAATAATATAATATCTTATCTAATTAGATTTCAACATTAAAAAATAAATAAAATAAGCCACTGCCAGTAATTAACATACAAACATTTATTTACGCACATATATATATAAGATTTAAAATTGTCTTAGTATCATTTAACATTATTTTTAACTTTACTTTAATTTACATTTAATTACTATTATATTATAATTTTACATTTTTTTTTAAGTTCGCACATATAAATTTATGAAAGTTTTGTTTATAATGTTGAATATAAATCGGTTACATAGATTTCATGGTCAAAAACATTTCAAAAGAAACATAAACGATCAAAATACAAAATTATTGATTACTGACAATTGCGGAGGGAAATTTATATGTAACCCAATAGTATTCACCATAAGATACTTGCATTGTCACCAATAACTTAAAAGACATCCGAATAAATACATTTTAGATACTCACTGTAAGGTATCATTATTTATCGAATGTCTATATATTTTGATCAAATATGAAAACCCAAAACATACTTAACCGATAACCAATCCATGCAAGCGTCTATAAACAACTTAAATTTAATGCATTTTTATTTAGGGTCAAGTATGAATAGACCACATAGATTTGCTTTTGAAAATAAACATTCTATCCCTATTTAACCTTAGGTTAAAATTCGTAGTCAAACCGGCATCAATTCATCTGATATATCGATGTATTCAATGTAATAAAATACGGCAGCACAAAAAGTTAAGAGAAGAAATTGCTTCTCATGAGATAGGAATATTACATCTATCTGCAAAGAAGAGCAATAAAGCAAAAAACTCCATAGAAAGGAACTGCGGTATCCGACTTATAATTCCTTCCATAGGCAAACGGAAGCGTGCGGCGTATGAAGCGATTCTGCCCGTAGCGAATCAATATTACATCTACTAATCACACCAATATATCCAATCCATTGACCCAATTTAACCACGAAACAAATAACCTAAGATTACCCTCCCCTAATATAACTTTACAAATCTATACAGCCATTCACGCCTGACTTAAGTTCAACATTGATATATTTTAATTTATCGGAAAACAGAAATCATAAATAAACTTAAAGAACAAAATTAAATAAATGGAAATGATTTTACACAAATAAATAAAAAATAGATCAAATAACATTTTAACTACTTTAGTCAGATAGGAAACTAATGCAATTATTTTAAATACGAAAAGTTTTTAATTTAATGTTCATTAATTGTAAAGTTCTTAGTGTTTTCAAATTAATATTGTTCGTTATATCTTAGAAAGTTCTTACGGTTTTAGAAATGTTCATCTTTTACAATTGCTTGTCGTTTGAAATCCAGCGTTAAATTTCCCGATGATCCTGTGGTCCTCTGAATATAAGAAAAGCGATGTTTCATTTTTCCATTTTATAACAACTGAAGGGATTGAACGTGCATCCTTCAATCTCTTCTCCCGCACCTCCGCACTAACATCTATCTGTCACATCGTAATAATCATAATAACTCACTAACTAATAATTTCCAAACTTGTCCTTTTATATTACTTTGAAAGATTGACTTAACATTACGTCATCGATGTGATGATCCTTTTCGTTGAGGTCCGATTTCCCAATGGATTTATTTCATTTGCTAAAAGTTTCTATTGTTTCCCTATCTGACCGATGTTTTTACATTTAAATGCCCAAGGGTGGTTTACATTTAACTAATTAACAATCATTTCCATTTCTGATTAATTAACCTGTTTTCCAAATCAAAGATATATTTTTATCTCTAAATCTTTTTAAGTTTTTGTTTTTAAAATACCTTTTCTATTTTTAATACAGTTTTATTTTAATAATTTTTTTTTTATCTGTGCGATTTAATATATACGAGTTTAAGATGATATTTAATTTCAATTTTTAATTCTTAAAGAAAATTTTTAAATGCGAACTTTTTAATTTACTTTCATGTTTAATAAATAAAAAAAAACAATGTAACGAACGTCTGTGCTCGTTACAATATATATATATCAGTACGTTTATAATTTATAACCCTATAGGCATTTCAATTCCCATATCTTTTTGTTTACATTGGATATTGAGACCAATTCTTTTATCATAACTTATCCATAAATACTTGACTTTCACAAGTTCTATGTAAGCTATCAGCAGCTTACAAATGAGAATAACCATTTTAACTTCAAAAACAAATGTGTTTATCTATATAATTATTTGCTGAGATAGTTCTTTCAATATTTCAGTCATAAAAGTGCATTTCAGTAGAAAATACAGCTAAATAGAGCTGTGTTTTGCGATGAAGACTAGATCATGGGTTGAAATATTAAAACAGTTGTATCGACAAATAATTATTTTTTTTATATTTCATTTAGTTAATTTATATACTTTTTATTGTTTCCATATATATATATATGCACACAGAAAGACAAAATAATAAAGTTGATATGAAATTTGTGATGAAAATATAACACAATCTGTGAAATACAAATATATATATATATATATATATATATTAAAAACCAGTCAACATAGACAATCCTAATATCAATAACAATCAACAATTTCTAACCGTTGTCAAAGCAACCTCCTATTAACAATAAAACTAGAATCACACATACATATACTTACATATGCACAGATGGAACATGCAGATCAATTATTCTGTTTATTTGCTATTTTGCAATTCTGTTCTTTAACTTATATTTAAATAGAATATTAAAAATATAATTTGCCTTCAAAAATATATATGTACAACTTTCAGTAGAAGTTTTAAGAACTCTTGTCAGCATCTAATCATTTAATTTATGCACAAAATTTATTCTGATCATCATTGTGATTGCAAAGTGCAATCACGAATTTTCAAATATGCAATATCCAGTTTGAGTCTAAAACTACCAAAATCTAGCAGTCTACACATATGCATTTGACATCTTCATTTCCATCTTTTTCTAGTTTCAGAAAATCACTAAATATGACATGATCACTATCTCTTATACTAGCACAATTGTTATTAAACAAGGCAAAACTCTCCATACAGTAGTGCCACCCTGTGCCAACCAGAGTAATTAGTGGATGCCAGAAGGCTTGTGCATAAAATCCCTATCTAGTGCCTACTGGCACAGGGTGGCACTACTGTATGGAGAGTTTTGCCTTGTTTAATAACAATTATGTGCTAGTATAAGAGATAGTGATCATGTGATGTTAAGTGGGTTAACACCAATCCTGCCAAATAGAATAGTGGTGGCTATGGTTGTTAAAGAGCCAAAGACACCGAAATGTATGAGTGCTGAACTGAGTTAAGACCCATATGACTATATAAGCTATTGAGCTTAGATTGAAAATATTTTTGTGTTTTCAATTTCATTCCCATAGTTTTGTAGGTAAGTAGAGATAAATGGTGGCTGCTGAAGGCCACAAGCCAGAAACTAGTCTGGAGATACTGTATGAGTAGGCACTAGATAGGGATTTTATGCACAAGGTTTCTGGCATCCACTGATTACTCTGGTTGGCGCAGGGTGGCACTACTGTATGGAGAGTTTTGCCTGATCATGTTATGTCTAGTGGTTTAACACCAATCCTGCCTAATAGGATAGTGGTGGCTATGGTTGTTAAAGTGCCAAAGACACCAAAATGTATGAGTGCTGAATTTAGTTCAGACCCATATGACTATATAAGCTATTGAGCTTAGACTGAAAATATTTTTGTTTTCGATTTCATTCTCATAGTTTTGTAGTTAAGTAGAGATAAAAGGTGGCTGCTGGAGGGTTGTATTAGATCCTAAGATCTAGGTGCAGTGCTCTCAGACCCAAGGCTTCTCACTGATGAAGGCCACAAGCCAGAAACTAGTCTGGGGATATTGGAAGAGTAGGCATTAGATAGGGATTTTGTGCACAAGCCTACTGCCATTCACTGATTACTCTGGTTGGCACAGGGTGGCACTTCTGTATGGAGAGTTTTGCCCTGTTTAGTTTCAGAAAATGTAAGTATCATTTTTCTATGATAAAAATTAAAAAAATTATGATAATTTTTGTAAATAACTAATTGGAATTTTTTTATCTTTTTGTCAGTTTTTTCATTTTTAACGGAATACTCTAAAATTTACATCGAAAAAAATGCAAGATTTCACTGATCTATACGGATTAAACTGTATTCAGAAGTCTTTCATGGGTAAGTATTTCATTTTATATATTTTAAAATTATTATTTGAATTTATATTTGATAGAAAAATATACGAAAAAATTATTATTGAAACTAACATATACGCTGATCAAAAAATAGCTCATGATTGTGTAAATTTATATTGTGAATTATCTGTATTTTTTGCCATTGTTGGAGCTTAGCTCCAGATGTCCAGTATATGAATTAAGATATCTAAAGTTCTGATATGAGACAAAGACAAACATATTTTGCAAATATCATGATCTGATTTAGATTTTTTTATAATGTTTTGTCTGCATTTTAATAATAATAAAAATATGCCAAATACTAAAAGTAAAGATTTTGAAAGATTATATAAACTTAGAATGATTATAAACTATTGCAATGTAAATTTCAAAGCTGCATATCAAATGTAAAGAGAGGTGGCATAGCATGAAGCAATATGAACCCTCAAAACTTATAAAGGTAAAATAAATAATACTACAATGCAATGAATCTAAACCACTAATGTATATACCTCAAGTGTAACTCTATAATGAATTTACTATTTCATTCTCTTTTTATTTTGTTTTATTATTTTATTTTGTATATAGTGACTTTATTGAAGTTCTTTATTATAATATTCAAATGATACTAATTATTGATCAATATTAACTACTTGTTATTAGGGATGACATATTTGTTACAAATCCCTGTATGGAAAACATTTTGAAGGGCTACTATGAAAAATGACAGGTAGTAATATCTTTATTCTATGAAGTGTTCAAGTGATGGATCACCTTAGGTAAGTGTTATTATATATCAATTTATTAGAAATTTAATGATGAATGCAACTAATCTATGAACAAAATTATAGTTTTAATATTTATATATGAAAATTTATAATTTATGAAATAATATAAAAATAATTATTAGAATTATTAACTTTTATTCTTTTTTTTTATTATTTTGAATATCAATGGCTATATTTTTTTCAGCTTAATTACATTCTTTGGTGTTTATGTTTCAAACAATATATATTATGTCATTTTTGAATAGTACAAACATAAGTTATAAAATTTGTGACTTAACATAATTTTTTATATGGCTGCTTTGCCAAGGAAGAGGTTGTACTAAATTTTATTATCCATCTCTGGAGTCTAAAGTTGAAAAGTGTTTTAATGTTTGTCAAGTAAAAACAAACAAATAAAGCATAATTTAATTTCTGTAGAACAATATGAAAAAAAAATATTATAGCTAAAAGCAATATAGTTATTGATTCGAATAGAAAAGAAATATTTTAAAGTTGTTTTATGCTAATAAATAATTCAAGCGATTATTAATTAATGATGTTAACATTCTTTTATTTCAAATAAAAATGTTAAAACAATTTATTTGCTTTTGTAAGAAATGATTTCTATCAGTGTTCCCAATATTTTTACCAGGCTTTCGTATCAATTAGTAATTAAAACTTTCCCAGGAAATCATAAACATAGACTTAATATTTTTTTCTTGCCTCTAGAATATTAATAAAGAAAAATATTAAATCAATAGTAAATATTTATTTATCAAATCAATATATTTTGAACTTGATATTAGTTTTTCTATTTCTTACAGTAATTTACACTATTATTAAATATTCTCTGCACATATAATTTTAATATATAAGATGCTTTTATGACTACTTGAAAGTACAGAGTTATACAAATATAGGCACCAAAAAAAATATTCAATAAAAATTTGCTTTGCTGAAGTAAAATATTGTTTTTATAGTGCACCTTAAACTTTGCAGTTTGTTTTATAATTGTTAATAGCGACCTGCATAATTTGTGCAATATTAAAATGGCAGAATCTAGCGCTTAATTAAAGTCCACAGACCATGCCCAAGTCAGTGATTTTTAGCGCTAAAACTTCTTATAAATTCCAAGCAATAAAACATTTAAATTATATTTATTAATATCAATAGCAAGAAACAAAACTTTTATTTTATTCAAATATATATAAATGAATTATTTGGATTGTTTTGAAAACAAATATACTGTTTAATACAAGTCAAACTTACTTTCAGAAACTTAAAACAATATATTGTAGCTATAACAAATTCCATGCAGCTCAGGTTGCTTATACTACAATGTTACAGAAAGAAAAAAATGTGTCTAATAAAAACTCATGTGAACTGACTAATAAATATACAAACTGTCATTTGTGTATGTGCATGTATGTAGATGGATGTCACTTGAATAAACTACCTAAAAAATTAAAAAAAAAAAGTTTATGTATTTGATCACACTTTATAAATTTACTTTGCAATAAGAGCTGAATAATAATGAAAAATTGCTGAAAAAAAAGAAAGAAAAATTGTCTTGATATGTGTAAAGAAGAAAAAACTGTAATTTCTAAAAAAAAAATATCTAAATTTAAAACTGTTCTAGTTTACCTTTCTTAAATTAAGTTTTAAATAAAATATCCCATATGTTTATAGGAAGACAAGATGAATTTCAAAATCAGCAATGAATTTTCTTTCTTCCTACATTAATAAATGTAGGTAAAAAAAGAGAAAAAAGAACATATATAAAGTCATGATAGAATGTGTGTAGAATTTGTATCGACAATATGCTTTTGAAGAGAGGAAAAACGATGTTTTTTTTAAAAAAAAAAATTGTTGTAATGAAGCAAGATTTTACCCTAGCCGGTGAGTATTTATTGTTTCAAAATATGTTGTTTGAACAACATAAAATAAGTATAAATAGATCTGGAACAAGAAACTAGGTATTCTAATTTCTATTCTTATTCCAGAAGTCCATCATTTCATATTGCTTTGCATTCCAGTGTAAGGTTAGCTTACAATCCGATTGAGTCCAGCCTTTGTTTACTTACACTACCAAATCAAACTCATTTAAAATGTAAGATTAGCTAATAGATGGATGAGCATACATTATCATTTTATAGAGTAAACATACACACACACATATATATATATGTATATATACAGCAAACGTTTATGTTATTAAACACTACATTGAATAAATGTCACAATATATTAATTTCTCTTATAAAAAGATAAAAATCCTAGTTAAAGAAATCATACAAATATATATGTATATCAATAATGGATTAAATGTTGATGTATTTTTTTACATCATGATACAAGACTAAGACTCAGTAAACAAAGCCATGACCTAATGTCAAGCCAATCACTAGGTTACCAAATGCAGAAGATGAAAGTAGAATTCTATTATGTAATTTTATTTTTACTTACAGTCAATATAATATGTGCAATAATACACACATACAGCAATGGAAAATGGAGTAAAAATGCAAGTATACTAAACAATGGAAACTAATATCAGTATAAAAGCAAACCCAGTTTATTTCTGTCATCTTTTATTATTTGCAAAAGGATATAATAGCTGTATAACACAAACATCTAAAAATCGAATATTAGAAGAGAGTATGGACGAATTATTCGAACATTTCAAATTATTTGTTTAATCTTCCTAGCACAAAATTAAAAAAAATACAACCAATATTTAAAGAGAAAAAAGTTTTGATAAACTTGCGCAGTTAGATAAAAATAGCTGAACTGATTTTAAATTAACATTTAAAATAAAAAAAAACTGCCCTATTATTCAAATATGGATAAAATAAAGAAATAGAACTTTGCCATCATATATATATAAATGATGAAATAATTCTTTTCTTATAAAAGCCATTAAATATTAAATAGCAAATTAAGTAAATTTAAATATTTTATGAACTGCAGAGCAATGTATTCTGGCTAATTTAACATTGCCATAGGGCTGATGTATTATTGTCCCTGACTATAGGAAATGGGATGATTTAATATTCACATGTATAATACCTATTGAAACATCAAATGTCCTGTCTTAAATGTTTTGATGGATCCAAAAGAAAAGCAACTACAGAAGATGGAAACATCATTTCAAGTGTGTTGCCAAGGAGTTCCCACAAGTGATGCATGACTTGCCAAAAAAGGATGATTCAAAAAATGAGAGACTGTATCTATAAAAGACATTATTTGCCAAATTCATGAACATTATTCAAGATGATCTGAAAAAATCTTTAATTTATTATGTATTATTTTATATATATACATTTGTAGAATTCTATTTTTATTTTACTTATGTACTTGGAAACCTAAATATCTACAACTTGGAAGAGTCCACTGTAATTGGAATCAAGAAAGTACAGGGGGGGTGAGGTTGTTAAATTAGACAAAATCTTTTTTTGTTAAATAAAGATTAGATCAGCACTCTCTCTGTAGTGATTTGACATTTGATTGTCATCATCATTATTATATGGAATGAGGTAAGATTTTTTGATACTATTCCATATTCGGTACATTCCCTATTACAAGACAGAGTTTGTGTTTTATTTGTTAACTAATAATTATTAATGTTTATTTTTTTTGGCATAAATGATACATCTTCTTGTGTCAATGTTCTTTCCTATCAACTTTAAGGATTTGTATATACATGGGAGGGGTTTCCCAAAGGTGATGAAAATTACTGCACATACATTCATATAAAAGTCTAAAATAGTTAGTCATTTCCATGATCATTGTAATAATGAACTAATTATTTTTTTTTCTTTTGGTTAATTTTATCTGCTTTGTAAATAGTTAGTGTCTTATCATGTGGTGAGGGTTGGAATAATAAACACAATTAATCATTAATATGATAGAGAAACATACTTGACACACACCAATATATATATATATTTAATGTGTTAAAAGAGGTTTACATTTTTATCACACACCAATATATATATATTTAATGTTTTAAAAGAGGTTTAAATTTTTATTTTGTTAGTCAATAAACTTTGTTAACTTGAATTTCATTAAAATGATATCTTGTTTGTCAAACTTATTTATTTGTTTGTTCATCAATTCACAACTGGATATACATGCATAGACACACACTTTCTTATTACGCAATAAAAAAGAAATATGGTTAGATGAAACCTTCACTCAATTGGAACCTACATAGAGGTATGGTAGTTGCTATCTAGAATAAATTCGGCCCTGAAGAGACCTGAAGGCAGCATTCTCCCTAAGTTTAAATACTGAGGCAGAATGGAATCCAAAAGAGGGGTGAGATATGGATAAACTAGCCTAAATTATATCTAAATTTAATGTATAAACTTCAAGCTAGCCGGGTATACATGCATAGACACACACTTTCTTATTACGCAATAAAAAAGAAATATGGTTAGATGAAACCTTCACTCAATTGGAACCTACATAGAGGTATGGTAGTTGCTATCTAGAATAAATTCGGCCCTGAAGAGACCTGAAGGCAGCATTCTCCCTAAGTTTAAATACTGAGGCAGAATGGAATCCAAAAGAGGGGTGAGATATGGATAAACTAGCCTAAATTATATCTAAATTTAATGTATAAACTTCAAGCTAGCCCATTGGAGGCAGATATGACCTTTGGTTAGGTACTTCATCGTGATTCACAGCATCCTACCCAAAGATCAGTGGACTATTACATTCTTGCACCCAGACTTTAGGGGCCTGAAACAGGAGTTTCTAATGCAATCCAGACATTGGATTGGTAAATTAATAAAAAACTTTGGGGGGGGGGACTTATTCACCCTGACAAATTTATCTGAGTAGCAACCAATTAATACACATGACCAAAAAAAGGAACCTCAAGTGATTAGAATTGATTGATGGGAATAAAATGATCAACTGAGACTATAAATAAATAACTATTAAAACAAAATTAAAATAGGTGAGTCAAGTAAATAAATGTACAGGCTAAAAACTAGACATTAAAACTAATACATTGACAAACAAAACAAAAATTTCAGGAAGAAGTCAAATATAGGTGCTGAATGGAAGAAGATAGCATAAGGTCCTATGGCATGTATTTGTTTGTATTCATAAAGAAGTAACTTTGTATTTACATATTAAGGAAAAATTTAATGATAACCAGAAGCAGAAAGCATTTATTAAGTAAAAAATATGAAATGTTCTAAAAAACTACAAGATAGTACTTGTGATAGTGAAATAGAAGATGATACTAGTAATATCAGGGAAGGGTCTTCATTGATCCAATTACTTGGGGCAGGTCTGTAATCGAAGTGGATCATCTTTCACAGGTATACATCGCAGGTCAAGTCTTCCTTCAATCTCAAAGAGCACCGATAAGATGCTCACCCAAGTACTTGAAAGCAAAGTAGCGCTGACTACAGGAAAGGAGATGACCTTAAAACAAATGCTCCAAATGTTCCTGAGCAGTATGGACACAAAATTAAGCAGCCTGAACAATAATATAAACAGCATGAAAGCAAAGCAGAACAACAGGATAATTAGCTTAAATTTAAAATATCTTTTACAACTACGATTTTTAATATTCTGTGTATGTGTCAATAGTTGCTAGTATATATGCAACAGTTTTATTTATTCATTATTAATAAATTGTTAAATATTTTTTAATTAGAGGAGGGTTGAACCCGGACTTTTAAGCTCCTTTTAGTCATCCATTCCATCTTATATAACAGATACACACAATCACTAATTACATTAGCTTAAAAGTATACATACTATATTTGTATTTAAATATTAAATATTTTTTTTTATTAATCCATTTAGTTTGTGTTTGTAACTCAAGCCAAATATATGCCTTTCACACACATATGCTAGTTAATATCCACAGCCCTGAGAGAAATCATGCAATCCATTGGGGGTCATGCAGGGATGGTTGTAATAATTGATGATAATAGTTCCTTTACAGTTTTCCTAAAGTAAACCTTGTTTTTAGAAGGTTTGGCACTTTTGAGTTTCTTAGTTATTGAAACTAAAAAAACAAATAAAATCCTTTTGGGAATGCTTGTACTTTTAAATTATAATTTTATCATAATCACATTGGCTAATATTATATATTTGAATATATTTTATTTGAATTTTATTAACTATACAATCTTCATATTTATTTGAAGATATAAAATATACATGTTTGAACTCATCTATCATTTAATATAAAAGTACAGTCAAAAATTATCTATAAAGGCATGCAAATGAGAATAACTATTTGCTCACATTAATGAGCAAAGAAAAAACAACAATTTCTTCATCATTATATACTATTCAATTTAAAAACTGGAACTTACCAGGTCCATGTACATTAACGTAGTTAAATATGATATTTAGAGAGAAAAAATCAAATCTCTTGAAGAATGTACATTTACACATATATTACAATTTATAAAAAAAGTAGGGGAAGGATTGTACACCATAAAGATAATTGTTATAAATATAGTTATTATATGCACTTATTAAAATTACAAATGTGTCAATTGAATCCAGCAGTAATAATTTGAATATTATACAATTTATATCTCCTGGGTCATCAAATAAGTTTCTGTGTCAATATCAAATATTGTATAATGATTTATTTGAGTAACTAGTTATTAATTCATTTGCAAGCTTGTATGCATTTGATCAGTCCACTTTGTAACATGTTAAAGCATATAACAAAACAAATATATTCCAAACAACGGTAAACAATTTATAATACAATATAAATAAAAACTCAATAAAAACTCATAAAGAAATATTTTCAATTATATTCATAATCATTTTTAACTCAACTTTTAAAATGGAATCATCTATTACCAACTGAAAACACATGTCGATTTAAATATCCCACAATTCATTAATCCTAACATTTGCTGCCTGTCTGTTTATTATCGTATTTTTATACCTACTAATAAAAACTGCCTCTTTAATTTTTCTTTTTTCATTATCTCTCTCTTGTCCTAAAATTTTTATTTTATTTATATCAAAATTAAACTTAAAATTACAATTTCTATCATGATCATAAAAAACAGATTCAGTATATAACTTGACTTCATTACTATTATCATTACATATCTGTACATTTTTCAAAACTCTTTTATATAACAATTTATGTTCTTTAATTCTTTTCTCTATATTACATCTAGATTCCCTATATATGATAAGTTACACCCACAAAAAATTCTATAAATTATATTACTCACATTATTTTTTTCTAACTTATTTTTTGAATTATTAACCATTCTATTTAAATTATCTGATCCATAAAAAGAAACATTATATATACCATTATAAACTTTTTTCATAAATTTTACTTGATTATTATTATAAAAAGGCAAAGAAATCCACTTCTTACTCTTAATTTCTTCATCACCAGTATTTCTATTAATTTTCTTACTAAATTGACAAACCACTTGATAAATTTCTTTTATATTATAACCTACACTTAATAATTCACTTACATAATTTTCAATATTTTTCTTTTTATCACATGCATATTTACACAAAATATTATTTCTATACAAAAAAGACCTAAAACCAGCCATCTTATAATTATGTGGCACGTTAGATAAATAGGGAATATACCCTCTAGTTTCAATAGGTTTAATAAACAATTTATAGTCAATCATATTATTGTTCCTTGAAATGATCAAATCTAAATATTTAATACTGTTATTATATTCTTTCTCCATAGTACAGATAAGACCTTTTAATTTATTTTATATATATATATATATATATATATATATATATATATATATATATATATATATATATATATATATATATATATATATATATATATATATATATATATAACTTGGGTAGAATCTATAGAGATTGTTTAATTACTACATACATATCACTTCATCAAAAGTATCCAAGTTTAATTCAATTTCTCTGATCCATAACATCTCTTTTTCCTGTAATACCAGCTGATTTCATTTCATCCATCCATCTCACATATAGTTATTTTTTCTAGACTTTTTACAATCTTTTGGGATCTAATTTAAAACTACAACTGAAAATAAAGATCACAATGCAGCTTTGTTATGGTTGTAAATATCTATTAAATAAGATGATTCTCACGACATATCCATTTTGCTTTCAACAAAACTCAACTGAGCACCCAATCCAGATTTGTTTACTATATGAATAATCACATAATAACTATATTGCAACAGCAAGAATATATGAAGTGGAAATAAGATTTGAATTATTTGATTCCTTTAAAGTCTCAAAGGAAAAGTCTTTCTTCAGTTAAAAGTAAACATTTTTCTGCAACCATTATATATACTAGCTAGTTATAGTATTTTCTTGACAACTGATAGTTGATATTCTACAAGTTTCTTTAAGCTTGAAAACTATGGACGGTTGTGTAATTTATATATGTACCTTATTAATTTTAATGATGTAAGTTGTTTTATTTTATAAATGATGCTTCAAATAAACATCACATGATCATCATTTTTTGAGTGGCAATACATATAGAGAGTTTTGCCTGATATAAGATGTCAATAAATGACAATTTGTGATGATAATAATAAAATGATTACTAGTAATATAAAATGCTTACATAATTTTAATTATGTCTTCAAGCAGAAAGTTAATATATAAGTATAAAAAACACAAACTAAATTTATGCAATATTATGAGTTAACATAGCAATTAAATCCAATAAACAGTGTTCTTAATAAACACAGAATAGAAAAAGATAATAGAAAAAAACAGATAACAATTAGCTGATTTGAAATAAGTTGGTTCTTAAAATAAATTGATGATAATGAAAGAACATATAGTCCATTTATATGGAGATCTGCAAACTCAATACTTACAGAATACATTCACTTGAACAAGCATTACTAAACATCAGATAATCAAGCTTTTATACATAATTCATGAAATAAGAAAACAATTGTTAGCAGCATAAAATTTGAACCCAGAGACCAAGCATCCATTTAGATGATCTTTCTGATAAAACTTCCATGTCTGTTTAAATTCAGTGGTAGAAAACTTTATAAAATAAACGATCAAACTTACGATATTAGATTTCATATCTAACATACAGACTATATATATACCTGTGCAAACAATGTAATATATAGGGTATTTTGAGCTCAGACTTTCACATGACTCTCAACTCTCCACACTATCTCATACTACTGATATACAATCACATATATATCTAAAAGATAAATAATCACCAATATATGTATTTCATGCTAAACCAATCTGAGCTCAAAATACCCTAGATATTAGATTTCCTCATTTTAAAAAAGTAATGGACCAAAACTATCATACATGTAAATATTGTTATTGTTGATTAATAAAATACAATTAAAGGTACTTATGATCTTGGAATTTATAGAGAAACATAGGGTAACTTTCTATGTTGGTAATTTAGCAAAACAAAATGACTACTATAAATAAGTGATAACATTTAATTATAACCAATAGTAGTTTGTTATTAATATGACTCTTCATGATCTTAGTTTTTACAGTTGTATCACAATTCTTGACTACAATAATATACTTTTAGAAACAGACTCACTTAAAAAAATGATGTAAATGAAACAAAACTCATAGAATATTAATAACTTATATATTAAAAAAAATTCTCCCCACAAAAACAAGTAGTTTATATTATTTTACAACAGTCAGCACTTTATACACAATTATGATATTTATTGAAATAAATGATATCATTTTTTAAAAGGTTAAAGAAGTTGCTTTAAACAAAAATGAAATTTCTATATTCTAATCACAAACCAAATTTTAATGATTACATGCTCACATAATTTCATAGTTTTGTAAAATAATTAAAAGAATGGTCACATTATGACATCCAAAAAGATTAATGCATAATAGATGGATGAGCTATGGTCACAAATCAAACTGGCCAAAATATTTCAATTTTAATAAAAATGACCAATGATTAACAATGAGAAGCACCACCAACACAAGCTGTGAAATTTTAATTATTTACAATGAATTGCCAATATAAATCCACTATAAAAGGAAATCCTAATTGATAGAGCAGAGCATATATCTTGCAGAGAATAGTGTGCCATAATGATTTATCCCTTAATAATTATCTGACTTGAGAATCTGAATATATCTTTTTTTAATCATAATATCATTCACTTTAGTAAAATGTTTCATTAATTTTAGCTTGACATGCGATAAAAATGAAAATATAATTTTGAGAAACATTTTTCTTAGCCTTTCTAAATATAGAGATTTGATTATGCCTATTATTTTATATATGTAAAAAAAAAAAAAACATTGCTTGGTTTATTTTACTCAAGGTTATAGAAAAAAAAAACAATGCTCTTTAGAAATAAAAAAAACCTCAATTTATATTTCTGATACTAAATATTCTCTAAAAACAACATCATATTAACATAGTATTCTTCCATGTTGCCAGATGCATAATAGATTTAGAAAAAACTATATTTCAATTATAAATGATTGTTTCTAAATTGATTTTCAAGATTCAGTTAATTAGTGCCATTCAATGACATTGCATTTACAAACAAGAGTCATGTTACTTAGTAACACCTTTGTAGAAATTCTAATTGATAATTATGGATACCAAAAAACAACAGCTTTACAATCACACTGCAATAGTCCCTTCAATCATGAAGCTAAAATTTTCAGTCAGTTTCCTAGATAAAGTCAAATTATAAGCAATGTCATCTAAATACTTATTGTGACTCTAAATGTGATTAATGAATAATGAAATGTTGGATTTCAAATATCATTTTTTGAAGTAATATGTTCGAGATTTGTTTGGATTCTCTTCATTTATCATTAAAGCTCTGGAAGAATTGGTACCGAAGCTGCTTGATTTTTGGAAATAAATGTCATTTGCCAAGTGTCTTTGAAGCATATAAGGTAAGTAGTTGTTCTGAAATTTATATATTTTCTCTCAATCATTAAAGTAACATAGACCATAAGTCATGAACTATTCTGCCATTCTATGATCAGTTTTGCACATGTAAAATTATCGATATCCTGGACACCCACATTATACGTAAAATACATTTCACCACATTTTTTATTCTGGGATTTAAAATTTACTTGTTATCATCCAAAGAATAGATGAAATGATTAAAAGAGTTCTGAAGCATGCCATAGTTTTGGTGAGAACACAATATGGATATAAAATTAACAAACAATATTTTCAAAAATGCAGACTAACTGCTAAGTTAACTACCAGTGTATCATCACATGACCAATATGTATAGAGAGTTTTGCCTTTTTTAACTACCAGTGTACAAAGTCATCGCTGCTGTACAGCCTGAAATTACATACGTATTCACACAGACTGAAACATGTTCAAAACATTCTATCACTCTGAATAAATTCATTCTGTCAGCTTTAACAGAACAGCTTCATTATAATAAAAACTGTGCTAATTTTATAAATAAATTCTAAGTCTTAAAGAAAGAATCTGGTTTCTTATTTGAATTCAACATCAAACATTTATCTCAAATATACACCAATAACTTTAGATTAACACTGTTATTGATTAAGAATGATATTAAATTCTTTTCTGTGAAAAATATTAAAAAGACTGATTAATTACTTTCTTTGGATCTAAATTTATATGATGTAGAAATTTAATAAAATATTTAAAAGAAAAGGAGGAACGACCATGTCTCAAATTATGTGTTTGGAATAAAATAAATAATTTAGGAGTAAATACTATAAAAATTGAAATACTGAAATAAATGGAAAAAAAAACAAAATTATTAAGAGAATACAAAAAAAAAATCAAGGCTGATCAATTCTTGGACGTAGAAGTTTCATGAAAATGAATAGTTTATTACCGATAAATAAATAATTAAAAATACATAAGTTTTAAAATTCTACTGTCTTGAGTAATTAATAAAATATTTTTCAGTGTGCACAAAAAATAAATAAATCATGGAAAAAAACAAAATTATTAAGAGAATACAAAAAAAAAATCAAGGCTGATCAATTCTTGGACGTAGAAGTTTCATGAAAATGAATAGTTTATTACCGATAAATAAATAATTAAAAATACATAAGTTTTAAAATTCTAATGTCTTGAGTAATTAATAAAATATTTTTCAGTGTGCACAAAAAATAAATAAATCATGATTTAAATATTGCACTCCTGTTATTAAAAAGATGAAATTTTGCACAAACCACAACTATGAGTAGTTATCAAGGAATGGTATGAGAAGATAAAATTTTTCATGAGCATAACTATATAATGTTGCAAAAGGTAAAAATATAGACTGCTGTATAAGTATTTGATCAATAGTACATTAAAATAATAATAGTATTAATAGCAAAACTACAATCTCATACAAGCATATAAAAAGAATAATAATTATTTATAGATTAAAGATTACTGCGAATAAATGTTTGCTAAGAAAAAGAAAAACTTACAAAAATATATTTCTGTTTGTACATCAAAAAATAGATGATTATGATGATGATAATGTATGGGATATCCTCAACTAATATATATATATATATATATATTATAACGGGATGGCCTATTTGATAGCCCTAGTTGAGGCACCAAATATAACAGAACGTCATTTAATCATCCCAGCTGATATACCAAATATAACAGAACGTCATTTAATCATCCCAGCTGATATACCAAATATAACAGAATCGATTATATTTAATGCTTGGAAATCATTAACTTAATGCTTCATAGTTAGGTTCACCAAATATAACAGAATGGATTATATTTAATGTCTAAGTTGGTCTTGTTAAATATAAGGAGATGATTAAATACCCTAGAAAGAGGATATGCATTTCACTACAATCGGACTTTGGGTCTTCAGGTAGAATGCTAAAAATGAATTGATGAAATACTAAGTCCATGATTATATCTATTTTTATTATGCTAGCTCAATAATCTTTAAATAAGTTTTAATATAATTTAGACAAATTCATCCATCTTTCATCCCTCTTTTAGTCACCATTATGCCACGATATTCAAACTCATGGAGAATTTGCAATTAGCTCTTTTCAGGGATAATTTCAAAACAAGTTATTATTTAATTTGCCTTTATATAAGCATTAACTAATAATTGATATTCATATGATATTTATAATACTAGCACATATATAATTTAATAATGATTAGACAAAGAGATCAAGTTAATAAATCAATATTTAATAAACAATAAAAAATATAATATAATAGATAATAAAATATTAATAAATAAATACGGATGAATTTTACCATTTTAAAAATATTAATAAATAATATTCTTATTTAATACCCTATGATAAAATTCAATACTATAATAAACTTTCAAAAATTAAAGAAAATAGTTTAAATTAACAGATATATAAAAACAATATCTGGATTCAAAATTAATAATTTATGTAACTTATTAATTTATTTACCATTCTTATTCATATGTTTCATAATTACTAATATATAAGTACTATTTACAATTGTATAACTTATATATTATATGTATTTTTGATAAATAAAATACATTGAACGTTTACAATATTATGTAGTAAATACAATATAACCTATTTAAAATATCTGTTAAATAGTAACTATTCTTTATAACCTTCATCTAATTTGATGAATTATGTCAAGCTTTCAATTAATTATATTTAATATTAAATATAGATTTTCCTATTAAGATATAATGATGTGATGCCAAATTTGAAATAAAGATAATAATAATAATAATAATAATAATAAAAAAAAAAAAAAAAAAAAAAAAAAAAAAAAAAAAAAATAATAATAATAATAATAATAATATATAAAAATAATAATAAGCATTATTATAATATATATAAATAAATAAAAAAAAAACTTATTTTCCAGAGTTGAGAGTAGATATTGAAGTTTATAGTTCATCATCCTAATGAAGATCTTTTACGAAGTATATTATTAATCCATTGGTATAATGATGATTTTATTTATCCTTAATTGATAAACTGTTAATAATATCCAATGATTTTTCTTGATTGATATAATATAAAGTGAATATTCTTTGAATGTTGATGATCTTAATACTCCATTTTCTATTATCATTAGATGTTCTTTTCAATTAATATTTCAAAATAAAGTAAGTTGGTTTCAAAATATTTATAAAATATCTTGATATATAGAACTATCTAATGATAATACAAAAATGGAGAATAAGAACATCAACATTCGAAGAATATTTACTTTATTTCATATCAATTCAAATCATTGGATATTATTAACAGATTATCAATTAATTGGATAAGTAATAATCATCATTATACCAATGGATTAATAATATACTTGTAAAAGATCTTCATTAGGATTATAAACTATAGACTTAAATATCTACTCTTAACACTGGAAAATAAGTTTTTCTTACTTTATTTATATATATTATAATAATGCTTATATTATTTTAATATGTTAATTATTATTATTATTATTATTTTTATTTCAAATTTGGCATCACATCATTATATCTTAATAGGAAAATCTAAATTTAATATTAAATATAATTAATTGAAAGCTTGACATAATTCATCAAAAATTAGATGAAGGATATAAAAATGGTCACTATTTAACAGATATTTTAAACAAAGTTATATTATATATACTATATAATATAATAAACGTTACATGTATTTTATTTATTATAAATGCATATAATATATAAGTTGTACAATTGTAAATAGTACTTATATATTAATAATTATGAAACATATAGAATAAAAATAGTAAATAGATTAATTAGTTATATAAATTATTAATTTTTGAATCTAGATATTGTTTTTATATATCTGTTAATTTAAACTATATTCTTTAATTATAGTTTATTATAACATTGAATTTTATCATAGTGTATTAAATAGGAATATTATTTATTAATATTTTAAAATGGTAAAATTCATCCTTATTTATTTATTAATATTTTATTTATCTTTTACATTATATTTTTTATTGTTTATTAAATATTGAGTTATTAACTGGATCTCTTTGTCTAATCATTATTGAATTATATTATATATATGCTAGTATTATAAATATCATATGAATATCAATTATTAGTTAATGCTTATATAAAGGCATATTATTTAATGACTTGTTTTGAAATTATCCCTGAAAAGAGCTAATTGCAAATTCTCCATGAGTTTGAATATCGTGGCATAATGGTGACTGAAAGAGGGATGAAAGATGGATGAACTAGTCTAAATTATATTAAAACTTATTTAAAAATTATTGAGCTAGCATAATAAAGATAGATATAATCATGGACTTAGTATTTCATCGATTCATTTCTAGCATTCTACCTGAAGACCCAAAGTCCGATTGTAGTGAAATGCATATCCTCTTTCTAGGGAATTTAATCATCTCTTTATATTTAACAAGACCAACTTAGATTTTAAATATAATCCATTCTGTTATATTTGGTGAACCTAACTGTGAAGCATTAAGTTAATGATTTCCAAGCATTAAATATAATCGATTCTGTTATATTTGATGTATCAACTGGGATGATTAAATGCCATCCTCGCTATATTTATAAGCTCAATTAAGGTTAAAAAATAGGTCATACCTGCTATTATATATATATCATCAACCATTATCAATCCACTGCAGGATGAAGGTCTCTCCCAAGTTTTATCCATCTTCTCCGATGCTTTAGCTTCCTCTTCTCCACAACACCCCTGCAACGTTTCTCTTATTTCATCCACCCATCTCACACATGTGGTCTCATTTCTGGGTCTTTTACAATCTCTTGGAATCCAGTTTAAGAAATTCAATTCTCCATCTTTATCAACTCATCTAGCAATATATATATATATATATATATATATATCCATATATTGCGTTTTTGATCTTTTCTTTTAACTCCCAACATGCATCTCTCCATACTTCTTTGACTGGTTTAAAGTCTCTACATTGCTCTTCTATTTTGTGTCTAAGTTTCAGATCATAAAGTAAGAACTGGTAAAACACATTTATTAAAAACATTCCTTTTCAAATACGTAGGCATATTTCCTTTTAGTATTAAGTTATTTCTACCAAAAGCACCCCAACCAAGTTTAATTCTATGATTAATTTCATCTATTATGATTCCATCTGTATCAATAATCTGACCAAGGTATTTGTAACTATTAACGTCTTCTAACTCATCGTAATCAAACTTTATTTTTATATTTCGAGAAAATTCATTAGACATAACATTAGACTTTTTAATACTTATCTTTAGTCCTCTTTTCCTACTTTTATCTGATAACTCCTGAAACATTCTTTGCAGCTCTAAAGCATTATTTGCAGAAACAACTACATCATCTGCAAAATCTAAATGACTTAAATAATCTCCATTTACTTTCCCTCGTTTAGCTTCCCATTTGAATCCACAAAATACTTCTTGTATCACTGCTGTAAAACGTTTTGGAGATATGGAGTCACACTGCCTTATCCTTTTCAATGTTGAGTTTTTTAGTGTCACTATGTAATCTAATTTTTGCTGTTGCATTTTTATAAATATTTTTTTTTTAAAAATATGAGAATATCCTGGATCTATACCTTGATGATTCAATGCTTTAACCACTGAAGAAATGTTTATACTATCAAATTCCTTTACATAATCTACAAATCATAATGGCAACTCATATTCATTTGTCCTTTCTATAACTTCTCTCAATACCTTAATATGATCTACTGTACGAACACCACTTTTAAATTCAGCTTGTTATCTTAGTTGGTGGAAATCCAATGTTTTCTGTAGACGAGATGTAGTTATCTTGGTAATATTTTATATAAAACTGATAGAAAGCTAATAGGTCTGTAATTTCTAATATCTTCTTTATTACCTTTTTTAAGTATTAATATCAATACTCCATTCTTCCAATAATCTGGTACATCTTTATCATTTAGACATTTGGTATATAACTTTGCAAAAAAAATCTATTTCTTCACCTGCTTCTTTTAATATGTAAATGCAATTCCATTCTTACCTGGAATCTTTGCTTTCTTAGTACATTT
Organism: Epiperipatus broadwayi; assembly: GCA_028023455.1. Taxonomy (NCBI): domain Eukaryota; kingdom Metazoa; phylum Onychophora; class Udeonychophora; order Euonychophora; family Peripatidae; genus Epiperipatus; species Epiperipatus broadwayi. Next base: position 4,442,591 of record JAQFVV010006271.1, read on the forward strand.
AATTGCATCTTTCACTTCATTATTTAAAATTCTGGGCAATTCGGAAGATGTAATAGATATAGGAGGTATTTTTGTTCTTTATTATTATATAATTCTTGATAAAACACTTCTACCCATTTCATGTTATCTCTTTTTTCAGTAATAATTCCAACTTTTTTTTCTTATTGCAGATATAGATTTCCTACCAATACTAAAATGTTATTTTACATGCTTGAGACTTTTATTCTCTACTACAGCTTTCCTTTCTAATTCACAATTATACTTTCTTATGTCATATTCAACTTTTTTCCGCACTATTTACAAAATTCGAGATATTCAATCTTTTTCAATTCATCATTTTTGTATATCTTCATATTCCTTCTTTTCTAAATAAATTCTCTCGACTCAGTAGATATTTTATTGGTCAATTGCTGCTTTTTTCTACCAGCTATCTTTGTTGCAGTTTTTAAAGTGTATCAGTTATTTTCATAGTAATTTCATTCAAATATGAATCCATGTTCAAATTCTATTAATACTTGAAATCGACTTGCACGTTCTAATTTAAATTCATTAGAATGTTTCTGAAGATTATATATTTAAAACAAGTCATAAATTGCATAACTTGGTTTTAAGCTTGCATTTAAATGATCACTAGATGGAGATTACCAATAGTTCTAATCACGCTTTATTTTATAATCGCCGAGAAAGTGTGATGTTCTTGGCTGTAATGTCTAAATTAATAAATACACACAGTTTAGATAACTATCAAACTTTATTAACTACTCGCATTCTCTAACATAAGAGTGATGTCGCGTGCTCGTTAATCTCAGTTGTCACCGCTAAACGTCAGTCCATAATTAAAGTATTAGCCATAACATGACAACTCTCTTTTTTATTTACAAACATAGACTTTTAAATATACTGAAGGTCTTCTTTTTCTTTTGATTTTTCTCTCATCTCGGAACGTATGACTGGTATGCTCCTTATTGTTGTGCCATTATCATTTGATGTTGATAGTGGTGATTTCTCTGTTTCAGACACGGCCAACTGTGTCTCCTCATCCGGTTCTTGTGTCTGTGGAGTTGTTGTGAATTTTTCAGCTGTGTTCTTCATTTTGATAAAATCAGCTTTGTCAACTTTCAGTTCATTTGTTAATAAATCAATAGAAAATTTTAATTTGCTGTTTTGTAATCGCAAATCCTGATTAACAACTGATAAAATGTGAAGATTGTCTTTAAGCTGTTGAATCTGTTGATGTAATTCAGAATTCAAACTTTTTTCTATCTCTAATTCTTCTACACTAGATTGATGTTTGTGAACTTTGATTCTTAACACATTACATTCTTTTTCAAGTAATTCTTTATTTTGAATAGCTTTTTATTGTGAATAGCTAGCCTGACATTATCTTCAGTTTTTTTAACATCAACTTGCTTTTGATTACTTTCATCAATTTTGTATCTTTCCAATTCTTGAATTTTTTTTTCTAATTCTAACATTTCAGCTTCTGTATTAGTGATTTTAAACCTTTGCTAGTTGAATTTTTTGCTATACTTCTCTCTCCTGTTCAATTAATTGATGTGGCTGTTTTTCACACAATTTCTTTAATATTTCATGTTGTAAACGAATATCTTCCATTTTTTTAATTCCTCACATAACTGTCCATGTATACTTAGTGGAATTAATCTTGGTGCATGGACAACTGGTTTAAATGTTGAGTTTACTGTGAGTTAATGTTCACGTTCATAACCCACACTTTGAAAAACATCTTTGTATTTCTCATATATAGACTTGAAATTTTCATTTTCTTTTACTTCCTATGTTTTAATACTTTTATTATCTTTTCTACTCTTTGTTATTTTATCTTTGTTGTATATATTTTGATAATTTTTACTTTTATTTTTCATCGTTACTTTTTGTATTGTAATTTTGTTGTGTTTAATTAAACCTAATAATTCACAATCACAACCACTAAGAAGTGTTGGTTCGTCTTCTTTTATTATTATAAAACGTAACTTACGCAGGTCTTTGTTTATTATGGATTGTAGTTTTGCTTTTCCTATTGGGGTGAGAAATGATTCTCCAAAAGCACGTAATTTCGTCTTTGTTTTGTATATTATTGTTTGTGGATGAATAGTATTAAACACTTTTTTAGACATAATGTTTACATCAGCTCCTGTGTCGATTTTTATTTTTACTTTATTATTATCTAATAAAATCTGTTCATAACAGCCATTAAATGAATGAGTTGAGTCTACACGTCTGACATATGCAACTGTATTTTCAACATCACTGGTATATGATGAATCCAATGTCATAGTATCATGTACTTCATTCACATAATGTCCATTTCTATTAATATTTATATATTTTGTTTTTTATGTTTTTAAAATTTTATGGTCGTAGGTTCTCATACAGCAATTATTGGCAAAGTGGTTTACATTCCACAATTATACCATTTTTACCAAATGCAGGACACTCATGTTTTGGGTGATTACGGTTGCACTTTTGACAATTGCGTATGTTTGTTGTATTTTTCGCTATTACGTTAATACATAGTTCAGACTTTGCCAGTAATTCATTTTTGAGTTTTCTAGTTTCATGTCCATATATTATTTCTAGTGCTTTTTCTAGTGTAATATTTCCCTTTTCAAATAATCTGTCTTTTAGTCCTTCTTCTTTTTGTACCATTATATAATTCGATCGTGGGGATATTTTGTTTTTGATCTCTGAAGTCACCTTTTTCAACTATTACTTTTAAGCCAGTAAGAAAGTGGTCAATCGATTCTCCTTCGTGTGGTTTCATTGTATATGCTACCATTCTGCCACATAATGTTGTTTTCATGGTGTTAAAATATTTATCCATTTGGTTTAAGACGGGTAGCAATGTTTTTTTTATCTTCTGCATTTGTGTGGTCTAATGTTTTTATTACACCTCTTCCTTCTTTTCCAATGAGATGACGTAATATTCCTAATTTTACTTTATCTGATTTCATATCATTTTCTATTTCTTCTACAAAATTTAGGAATAATTCTTCCCATTCACTCCAATTGATTGGCATATTTCCTTTCATAGATAGCGGTTTTATATTGTAAAAACGATCGAATTGTCACGCCATTTTGTATTTTGGCAAATATGATATGAAAAAAAAATTGCTATTAAAACTATTCTTATCAATATTTAAATACTTAATGTTTTATAGACTTAGAAATGTTTTTTTTTTTTTTACTATTATTTTATTAATACACTCCTGAGACCATGTTATATTATTGGCCGTAATATCTAAATAAATACACACAATTTAGATAATTATCAATCTTTATTAACTACTCGTGTTCTCTAACATAAGAGCAATGTCGTGCACTCACTAATCTTAGTTGTCACCGTTAGGCGTCAGTCTGTAATTAAAGTATTAGCCATAACATGACAGAAAAAGATTTCAAAATCTATATCATTAAGTACCTATCTTCAGACCTATTGGTTTCGAATTTATGGCTCACCCCAGTGAAAAGATATTTCTCTATATTTTGAACTATAGGGGTCAATTACTCACATCAGTGTCATCAAACTTACCTGCAACTGATTGCATTTTAACCAATCTTTAACGATAGATATAGCCATTTACTTTTGATTCTTAATTTGAATCAACTAACTGAGTGTGAAATTTGATCTGACTGTAAATATGAGGAGTTTCAAACTACTGTAAATTCCCTTACAGTTTGAAACATTGAACTGTGGGCTGCACCACTTGGTAATAACACAAATTGGTGAGATTTATATCAAGATTGGAATTGTGCCAATAGGTACTTCTGCCTTACTAAATTCCAGACACCTTGCCTGTGAACTTGACCCTTCCCAAATTAACTTAATGATAATAATCTCCCAGTAATAGCTTAACTCTATTAGCTTGATATTAAATGTAGTTTATAATAATAATCTTAGTAATTGCTAACTAAACATTACTATATATATATATATATATATATATATATATATATATATGTATATATATATATATATATATATATATATATATATATTCATATACATACAAAAATTATAAAGATTAAAATGATCTGTATGAATCCTAGCTGACGGTTCACACTTTCAGAAGCCAGCTCTCTGCACTTCAAGTACCTTTGCATTGGGGCACGATTCTGCATCCACTTTTAAGTTCTTGTGCACAGGTGAAGCTCCAAGAATCAAGTGTCTTGATCCAGTTTCCCCTGAGTCCTTCAATTGTTTTATCCCCTAAAGCTGATTGGCATCATTTTCCGATCCATCCATTCAGGTGATTTTTTCACTTCTCATATGCTGGAGACAAAAATTTAAAACAGTATATAGCTGACTGTATTTAAAGAGTTACTTTTTGCTTACACTTAATAATCATGAAGGAAATCTAAACTTGAATTCCTTTAATTGTTCAATATCCCATTTTAATATTGCATTTTTCTCGCATTAATTTGAGTTTTTTTTTTTAAAGTAAACAATCTTTTTTCTAATCTTACAAAGATATAATTAAATTATAATTTACTATTTCAAAAGTATCAGTCTTTAAAAATTCTCTATATTTTTGTAACTTAATATTTATTTCATTTATAAATTATACTTTTATGGGTACGTGTATATAAGCATCCATATCAAGTTATAATGGTTTAAAGAAGTTGAAGATTGATAATAAAAATGTGGATATTTCTTCCATATATTTCAAATGCTCAAGTGGAATTTTTAAGGATATCTATATAAATGAATGTGTTTAATATTTTATTTTGCGTTACAAATAATGTTAATAAATTAGTGAATAATTTTGGAAATACCATATCCGTCAAGCATAAAAGTAATTGTATAAATCAAATTTTTTATGGACAAATGTTATCATATATAAATGAATCGAAGTACAATAGTAAAAAAAAAATTAAAGTAGCAGGAATTGTTTATACAAGCATGTAAAATATAAAAATAATAATACTTTAATGACTGCTTCAGTTTTCTTGGATCATGAAAGGATATGTAAATAGAAATTAAAGTTTGATATTGAAAGTGTTAAGATTCTACACGAAGACAAAAACCATAATAAAACAAAAATTAAAAAGGCAATTTTAATAAATATAAATAAAATCAATATAATTAATAGGCAAGCTACTAACAATAAAATTCAGGATTTATGGTATTTCAGTTCATTCTATGTTGATTTTTGAATTTAATGGGAATTAAGGCAGGTTAAGAAATTACCGGAAATTACTTCTGTGGATTGAAAGGCTTATGTAATGATTAATTACCGTTATATATATATATATTATTGCTATTGTTATTACAATAGTTTTTTTTTTTAATTAACGGACATTTTATATCGAGAAAGAGACAGAATTGGGTGACAGAAAGAACAAAACATATATATGAATGGATTTAAATTCCATTTTAGTTTTGTAATAATATCTCACTTTTAACAACATTTTATTTTTCTAATTAGTTATCTATTTAATTTAGAAAATTATATAACGTCATCAACTTTCACATTTTAAGTAAATTTAATGCTATGGTAAATATTTTTACTATGATTTATTATATTGCATTTTTTTTAATTTTTCTTATTGTTTCAGTAAAACAATGATAATACTTCTCTAATCATGAAGATCATTTATAAGTGTTATTATATAAAATTCTGATTATTTCTTTTTTCTCGTTATACATAGATTATTACAATCCTGGTATTAAAAATGACTTTTACTATAGTGATGATATTACTTTTTTAAATTTTCTGTAGAGTTATATATTTGAACATGTGGGCACATGTCTTTTATGTTTAATTGTTGACATTTAGTGATCATAAATAAATAATTGCAAAATCATTCACAGAATTCTATAATTTCTAAAGAAAATAATTGAAAATGAGTAAAATTTTTGGCTTTAAAATATATATTTTATACAAATTAAAATTTCACTGTTTGAGACCAAAGTATTAGGAATCTACTGCAATGTCGTTGCACATGTGTTTATATTTTTTGTATATGAATGTTCATCATACAAACTTATGAATGGTTGGACATACATCATCATAACGTCTAATAACTGCAAATCTTTGAACTACTTATATAACATAGCGGATGCCTCTCTAAAGGTTTAAAGATAAAGACATAAATTATTGACTATTTCTTCTGACATTATAAATAGCAGATTTTTTTCTAGTTTTTATCATTTTTTTATGTTTATCTAAAAAAAAAAAACCTTCTAATACTATATATATATCGTAACGGGAGAAAGATCTTGTGATTCGCATATACTGACCCCAGGGGCGCCACTATTCCGAAAGTAGGAATTAGACATTTATTTTAGGGTGGACAGGATATGTGAATCAAAAGGCACCAAACTACACTCAGGGAGGAACAATATATCTTAAATATTATTTAGACAGTTGAGAAATCAAAGCAGAAAGACAAACATCAGCCAAATTAAGTTTAAACAATTTATTAATTTTATTAAAAGTTGTGCAATAGAGAGAAGACATCTAGCCACAAATACAAAAGTGACTTATGTTAACATAAGCATATTTACCAGAGAGTGCACAAGAGTAAGACAAACATGAAGGCATAAAACATTTTGGCAGAAAAATTATCTCACTTAAAATAAAAGAAATGGATAGGAAAATATCTTCTTGCTGGCCAGTTGTAAAATTACAACACAAACAACAACTTTAGCTTCCTGAATCAGGGATAATAAAACAGTTACTGTCCTACCGGAAATCAACGTAACCAGTGCAGATGTCCAAGCAGTAATATTCTAATTACTGTCGTTAAAACACCGCAGGACTGCTGCGTGTAATACTACATTCAAAGTAACCATGGTTGATCTCACCTATAAGACAGCAACAGATATGTGATTATGATCTTATGCAATCCAGAAAGAAATAGACTATTTTCAGACAACCCGAAGAAATAACTTGACCAATAGCCAGCAACAAGATTTTGTTGTTTGCACAAACGACGCAAACGAAACATGTTTAAAGAATCTTTACTGTACAACTAAGGGCAGGTAAATAAATAAAGATTATGAAAACTGCCAATGTGTTTTGTAATAGTTAATGAAATAATCAGGCATATATTAAACATATAAAATACAATCACCTTATGCATCCTCTGATAAACGAAAATTGCAAACAAATTTGGAATCTTAAAACTAAGATTCCAAGACACACTTTAAATACTAGAAAAGAATACAGATAATAAATAATTAAAAAAAAACAATTAATGCCATTTTAAAACATATTTATCATTAGATTGAGGGGAGATTTAATTAAACGCAATTTATTTACCTTGGCTAGAATAGAAAAAAGTTTAGCTTACGGTAAGGCAGAGTTCTAGTGATTTAGTGACGAGTGTGCACTTTTGATAATAGTTCATCTTTCAGGTCCTTTGACAGTGGCAAGGTAGAGGCAGTGTTTGTTTTAAAGGCTCATGGCATGACTGAAGGAGAGCTGGTAGTTGTGGGTCCATCCTTTGTTTAAATTAGCAAGACATTCTAATGATGGCAAAACCCATAGCGGTAGAATTTGAAATCTTGCACAGCAACGAAGTTTGTCAATAATTATTTAAGTTTTTAGCTACTCAAAACCATCTGACTCTTAGCAGTCAATAATCCAAGTGTGTATCTAATAATGAATCTTTTCTCTCTCCAAAAATTGGTGGGCTATTCTTGCCTTGCTACATTTCCTGTGCAAAACTTTCATTAGTGTCCATTGTATATTCCAGGCAGGGCAAATATTAATTTCCTGCTCAATCTAATTTAAGACTTCCAACCAGGGATAATTGAAACAAAAATGACAAATACAAAACTAAATGTCCGCTTTTTTTTTAGAATTAACTTTAAAAATAGTTACAATAAAAGCAAAAGGAATATATAATTAGCAGGCTTGCCTGTTTTTAATAAAATTGATTAAAACAGACGGTGAAAGTAAACTATTTTACAATCAATTTTATAAACATTAAATAATCTATTTTAAAATATAAATGTGTATGTGTTTTAAATAATAATAAAAAAATTGAGCATTAGACATTTAATGAAAATGAAGTTGTTTTCCCTTTTTAATTTTAGTAATAAAACAATTGAATCGGAAATCAATCCAGCTCAATATAAGGTTATTACAGATTTTAATGCAAAATTTAAGAATAAAATTTTTTATAATAATATTGAATCTCCTGCTAATAAAAAATATGTATATCAATATCATATATTTCAAATAATCAAGTAAATTTTATAAGGAAAATTTATAAAGGTATATGTAATATTGCATTTTACACACTCAACATTAAATGAATTAATAAATAACTCCAAAGATAAAACCTCATTTATAAATAAAAAGTGTGTCATTTATAAGTGGATATGTAGGTGCAGCAGTGGATATATAGGTAAATATAGATGTACATTGGAAAAAAAAACTAAATAAACTTTACTATTATTAAAACAAGTTCAGAAATTGGAACAAAATTGCATAGTAGATAATAATATTTCAGCATCTGTTTTTTTTACAAGCATAATAAATCATGTATTTATAGTTTTGACTTCAATTTTAATAATGTAAAAATATTGCAAATTGAAAAAAAATAACAATAAAAGAAAAATAAAGGAAGCTATGCTAATATACAAATATAAACATGTCTTAATTAAGAGGCAAACAGCAAACATTAAGATCGTGGAATTGTGGGAAAGTTAGTCTTTCAAAGCTTTAGTTGACAAAGATCACTGAGATAATTGAAAGTGCTCCTATGTTGATAGAAAATGCTAATTATTTAGTTATTGTATATATATATATAATGTCCATTAATGAAAACAAAATTGTAATTATATTGTATATATATATATATAATGTCCATTAATGAAAACAAAATTGTAATTATGATAAAAATAATAATTTTAAGAGTAACAAATTATTATACACAATTCGTAAATTCACAGAAGTACTTTTGGTTAATTTCTTAAACCTGCCTCAACTGTCATTAAATTTAAAAAAAAAATTGAATTTAATGGCAGTTGAGGCAGGTTTAAGAAATTTATAGGAAGTACTTCTGTAGATTTAAGGATTGTTTATAATAGTTTGTTACCATTATATATATATATATATATATATATATATATATATAATATATATACATAAATATCTAAAACATTATATATATATATATATATATATATAATGTTTTAGATATTTGTATGATTATTTCAATTAGAGTTATCGGGTAACTGTATTTTAATTTACAGTTTGGGAACATTATTTAAAAATTAAATCTAATGTATAGTTTGTCTTTAATAAGTTTGAAAACATGTTAGTTTATTACCAAAATTTAAAATTGTTTGTATATTAAAAGAGTGTGAGCAACCTTGAGAAATCAGCCCAGTTAACCCACTACAGTAATTTTAATTTTAATTATAAATTCATATAAATGAGTACAACTAATACAAAATCATCATGAATGATCTACAATCAAAATAAATCAACAGATAATCGTGTAACTGGATTTGAAATAGCTCGACTATAGACTACACTAACTATTTAGCCATTGCCATCTTGAGGCAGTTATTTAAATATTAATTTGAATGCACAAACTTAAGTACTAATCCTTTAGAAAATATAACCATAAAAACACAATAATGCTGTTATATTAAAACATGCTGACCATCATCAATTCTCTGAACCAAATTTCTGATAAATACTATATTTACTAAAATGTAGTTTATGTAAATTAAAGAATATACTGTAATGATCTGGAGAAAGTTTAACATGGTCTGCACTACAGGGCGCTATCTAGGCATTTGAACCTAGAAAAATTTATAAAGTATGCAGATACGTAAGTCAAAAAAAAATTTATTTTTTTTTTGAATTTTGATTCCGGTCGTTAGCCCAAGTCACAAGCTCAGGGAGTAGCAGAGATTTAATAATATAATATCTTATCTAATTATATTTCAATATTAAAAAATAAATAAAATAAGCCACTGCCAGTAATTAACATCCAAAAATTTATTTACGCACATATATATATATATATAAAATTTAACATTATTATTTTAGTATGTTTATTTTAGATTTTAATTTAATTTTATAATTTAAATTTACATTTTAATTTTTATAATATTATTAGTTTACATTTTAATTAAGTTCGCACAGATGAAATTATAAAAATTTGTTTTAATAATGTTGAGTACAGATCGGTTACATAGATTACAACGGTTATAAACATTTCAAAATAAACATAAATGATCAAAATATAAAATCATTGATACTGACAATTGCAAAGGGAAATTTATAAGTAACCCAATAGTATTCACCATATGATACTTGCATTGTCACTAATAACTTAAAAAATATCCAAATAAATACATTTTAGATACTCACCGTGAGGTATCATTATTTATCGAATGTCTATATATTTTGATCAAATATGAAATTCAAAACATAATTAACCGATAACGAATCCATGCAAACATCTATAAACAACTTAAATTTAATGCACTTTTATTTAGTGTCGAGTATGAATAGACTACATAGATTTGCATTAGAGAATAAACGTTCTATCCCTATTTAACCTTAGGCTAAAATTCACAGTCAAACTGGCATCAATTCATCTGATACATCGATGTATTCAATGTAATATGGAATACGGCAGCACCAAAAAGCTTAAGAGAAGACATTGACTCTCATCAGATAGGAATATTACATCTATCTAATGAGAAGAACAATAAAAAAAAAACTCCATAGAAAGGAACTGTGTTCTCCGTCTTATAATTCCTTCCATAGGCAAACGGGTGAGTGTGGCATATATATAAATGATTCTTCCAGTAGCAAATCTCCGACTACGTCTACTAACTACATCAATATATCCAATCCATTGACCCAATTTAACAATGACACAAATAACCTAAGATTACCCTCTCCTAATATAACTTTACAAATCTATACAGCCATTCACGCCCGACTTAAATTTAACATTGATATATTTTAATTTATCGGAAAACAGAAATCATAAAAAAACTTAAAAAACAAAATTAAATAAATGGAAATGATTTTAAATAAATAAATAAAAAATACATCAAATAACATTATTAATAAAGAATTCAGTTTGGTCAGATAGGATTATATTGCATTATTTACTAAAAAGTTTTAAAATTTAGAGTTCTTATTGTTCAAATGAATATAACGTTCTTACAATTTTTTTAAAACGTCCAATTTTTTCCGATGCTTGCCATGAACGTGAATTCCCACAAAACAAATTAATAAGATGCTAGATTGGGGAATTATTTCCAAATGTTCTTCACCTTATTGTAATCCAATTGTTACTGTGAAAAAGAAAGATGGAAATAAGAAGGTATTCTCTACCTTTGACTGCCTTCTGATATGAGGGTTTTACCTATCAGTTTAATAGGATGCCCTTTGGATTAATCAATAGTGGTGCTGGCCTTATACGATGCTTGGAAAAAACCTTATCCCCTGAGGTCAAACAGATCATTATAATTTATGTGGATGATGTAATTATTGCATCTACCACTATTGAAGAACACCTTCAACATCTAATATTATTTTTTAAAGAGTGATGTGTGGAGGGAATTAAAATCAATTTCAAGAAAAGCACGTTGGTATGTAACAAAGTGGTTTTCTTAGGACATATCATTGGATGCAATGGGATAAGACCTCATCCTAATAAGATCAGTGCCATACAGAACTTCCCAAAACCCATGAGTAGAAAACAAATTAGGTCATTCTTGGGACCGTGCAATTTCTACAATCGTTTTTATCGAAAGTTCTCTGACCACATGGAACCATTACTAAAACTTATTAGAAAGAATGAAAGGTGGAACTGGACTAGTGAACAAGATGAGGTGTTTGCAAAGATTAAAACAGGGTTCTTAGAGCAAACCATCTTAGCCTTCCCTGATTTTAACAAACCATTTATTGTTCAAACGGACAGCAGTGGTTATGGATTAGGGGTAACATTATCCCAGATCCAGGAGGATGGTCAACTCAGTGTCCTCTATTTCATCAGCCACCACATTGAAAGGTCCAGAATTAAACTATACAGTCACTGAGAAGGAGGCACTAGCCATAATGTGGGCCTTCCAAAAGTTTTGACAGATGCTTCTCGGATCAGAGGTGATAGCAGTCATGGATTACAAAAGCCTCGAATTCCTGAATCACAGGTACTTGACTAACAGTTGTTTAATATGGTGGATCTTGTTATTACAGGAATTCAATTACACCATCCAATATTGCAAAGGATCCGAGAATGTTGTAGCGGATGTGCTCAGTCGAAACCCATGTAGGTCAGAACAATGTAACCCGTCAGTAGATAATGCCTACATTTCTAACATCGATCTAATTATTGATAGTAATGTAGAGAATGATTTAGAAAACTTACAAGACCCACAGTCTAATGATCCTGACTTAAATCCCATAATTAGTGCATTAAAGGGGGGGAAAGTTCTGCATGTGCCAAAAGATCTTATACGATATAAGTTAAAGAAAAATGTCTTACTTTATAAACCAAATTTGAATATTGAAGAGTGGAGGGTAGTTATACCAAAATCAATAAGAATGACACTTGTAAAATATATACACTGTCTATATGGGCACTACGGTGCTCATAAGACAGAACACATGATTAAAAATTGGTTTTACTGGCCAAAGATGTATCAAGACATCTTGAATTCGCTGCATGATTGTTTAGTGTGCCTGCAAGTAAAGCCAGTAAACCAAAGTTATGTTAATTCAATGAAGTCTATTATTCCATTAAGACCAAATGAGATCTTATCAATAGATTATTATGGACCTTTGCCTCCATTCAATAAAAAAAATATTTATTAGTTGCTTATGATCTCTTTTCAAAATATGTGTCAGCTTACCCAATACCCCAAGCTAATACTAGACATACCATCAAAGTATTAGATAACCTCCAATTCATTGGGATAGGAAAGCCTAGAACCATATTAACAGATAATGGTACTCCTTTCTTATCCAAAGAATGGAAAACATGGGTAGAAAGATCTCAAATTAAATATGTGCTTACCTCCATTAGGAATCCTCAGTCCAACCCTTGTGAACGTGTAATGTGGGAGCTTGGTAGATTGTTTAGGACTTATTTAGGAGATGAGCATAAGGGGTGGGTTAAGCTAACCAAGTGTGTAATTAATTTCATCAATTGAAATAATTGATTTCATCAATTGGAATGTGAACGAATAGACTGGATTCACACCAATTAGATTACACTTTACAAAAACCGTACCAACCTTATTTACAAGATATAAGCCTATGGCTACATATGCTGAAATAGATACAGAGGAAGATAGAGTAAAAGCTTACGAACAACTTATAAAAAAGGCCAATCAAAGAAATAAAAATGTGAAGACAACTTCACACAAGTTCCAAATTGGGGATCAAGTTTTTATAAAAACACCTCATATGAGTAAACCCCAAGAGAACAAATATCAAAAGTTTTACCATCAATATGAAGGACCTTAAACTATCATAAAGCAAACAGGTCCCAATGCATTCTGGATAAATATAAAGGGAGACATTAAAGGCACTTACAATGCTAGCGCTTTAAAACCCTATTTTGATCAAACAAATTAATAATGTTTGCCACATTTTACTTATGTATAAAGTAAAATATTGAAAGAAAAACTCATTTAGAATAGGTAAGGGGGGAAGAAGTTTTCATTTAAAAGTATATGGGTGTATATATGTATAAGGATGTATATAAGTCAAAAGAGATATTAATTTTCTTTGATGAGGGTATGTTGAGCAATTAAAATTAATTCTTAGAATACCTGAAAACTAAAACTGTTTTAAGAGTTAATCCATGCTGAATGATGGATATTCTAGGGTTTTGGATAGTTCTCAAAAGAGTCCATAAGTCTTAAAGAAAAGCAGGATGGAGACTACCAAACAAATATATGTGACATCTATAAAAGATGCACACGACAATAAATCCATCAAAGGAAAATAAATACAAAAAGGAAGAAAAAGAAAGAACCCTATATATATATATTTAAACAATGATAAGGAGGTTTATATATATATATATATATATATATATATATATATAAACCTCCTTATCATTGTTTAAAGTGAATAATATTTAATGCAGAGAAAGGGAAAGGGTTAAAAAAATAGAGCAAATAATAAGGGTTGATAAAAACAGGAAAAAAAAAACAAGCTCCACAACATTATATTTAATGCATACATTGATACACATTAAGTGTCCAAATTTTAATGGTAAATATAAAATTTGAACTTTTAAGGGAGGGGGTAATGTGAGAGTACCATATGAGCCTCACCTAAAACAATTTGTGTTTCTTTGTGAATTTAACTGTGCCTATATCGAATCAACAGATATAAATAACTTACACCTATCTTAAGCTTTTCATGTATCAGCTATATATATATATATATATATATATATATATGATATATAATACTATATACTATGTATATATATATATATATATATATATATACAAAGTAGTTAGTATTAAAAGAATAATTCTAAAAATGAATAATTCTAGTTTATATATACACACACATAAATAAAATGTTTCTAACTAATAGTATTTTTTTTTTTTGTTAATATAAAACTTGACATTTGACAAAACCTTAAGTCAACATTGCATTTTTATCAGATGAAACAAAGGAAATAAACGTTTGGGGTTCATTACAAATTGTATATTTTAAACAATAGAGCATGAGCGTGATTATGTGATATGCTTGCTGAAATTAATCCAGTATAAAAACGAACTAATATTGTTACAACAATAATCTTCTATTTAGTTATCAAGGCAAGAACTACGTTTGTAAATTTAAATGTGTTCGAATTTAGAACACATTTAAGAAAAATTTAAAAAAAGAAGATTCAATATTTTAAAACCTGCTTCAAGTAATTAATTTACTGCCTTTGAATATTATAAAGAACTATAAAAAATAATCATTGTAATTAACAAGGTTATAAAAGTTATCAATGTCTTCGAAATGAGTCTACAAAATATATATTTAAGAAGACAAAAATTATAAAGATGTTCTTTGGCTAGACAATTTATGCCAAGGATTTTCAACTGATGTTTTAAACCTGAACATGTAAATTTATTCCTACTTAATCAATGCCTAAAATATAATCGCCGTAATTCTCATTTAAAAAGCTGCTTTAATATTGGAGTATTATATTGAAGAAGATGTTAAATATTTTACTACATAAATATTTAAAGAATGAATATCTGGATTGCCTCTTCGAAGGATGATCAATGAACTTTATGTTTCAACATTCATCATCATTTTATTTCGTCTAAGGAGGGATATAAAACCGCATTTTTTCTCGTCTTGGATTACTTCATTGTATAATTTAAGAACTCTTAAACTTTATTTCCTTTGTGGATAATTATATTTACTTAGAAAAATTACTTCGTATATTAAAGTGGGGAACTGATAAGATGAACACTTTATTTTTTTTATTTTATTTAATAAAATTTAGATATTGATGTTTTGATATATACTCTGATGGAAATGACAGCTGACTAAGGTAAATGTTTTTAAATTATTTCAATTTGGAAGTACGTTTTATTATATTCCAAATTGAATCTTACATGACAATTAACATAATATATTTTTAAACATACATAACTAATATCAGAATACATTCTATTATTAATCTAGTGTGAATGAATGATATCGTATATAAACATACAACACACACTGAATTATTTTAATGGCACAATAGGTAGATTTATAATGTGTCATGTGTATTTATTATACGCATGATTTTAAATTATATATATAAGTAAATGATTACATTATTTTTTTTTTAATATTAAATAATCTATTAGTGAATATAAGCATGGATTATAATTCTAAATTTTAATGTTTTTATGTGATAATATTTTGTTTTTTATTACTGATTTAAATGTGTTAAACTTGATTTCAAAATTAAACAGGTCTCATTTGTTTATTTTCTTTAGTCGATTTATAAAACCAATATTTATAAATATATATACTCATGCATATATATGTTGGATCAACTTAGTGATTTAATATTTATAAAGAAGTTATATATAGCTTATATTAAATTTATCATTACTATGGGATACTTATGAAAATGCCTGAAGAGAGTCGATTGCAAATTTCTACTCTGATCTCGAATTCCGAGAATAATGAGGGTATTAATAGAGGAGTGAATTGGATTGTATTTTAAATAACATCATCCATGGCATTCTATAAGAAGACTCAAAGTCTGACTATAGCTAGATGCGACTTCTTCGAGTCCTGAAAAGGATCGTCCCGTTACAATATATATATATATATATATATATATAAATTAGGAGTCATATACAGGCAATATGTAAACATATATGTATTGTAAATATTAATTTCAATAAGGATTTATATTAGGTAAAAGATGAATGATTAATAAAATTGGAATAAAATAATTCAAGTCATATATAATAATTTTAAAAAGATGATTCTATTGTGCTTATTCCATCAGATAAGGGCAATTTGACTGTTGTACTTAATCATTTAGATTATAATAATGAAATTGTATATTTATTAAATGATGGAACTTATAAAAAGATTATTAGAGATCCTTTGATATATTTAAAGAAAAAGCAAAATATCTAATCAAATGTTCTAGTATAGATGAAGAAATGAAAATTAAAATTTCTCCATCATATCCTAAATTTTTTGGTTTGCCTAAAATTCATAAACTTGAGATACCATTGCTACCGATCGTGTGTCTATAGGTTGTACCACACATGCTTTGCATCAATATTTAGCCCAATACTTACAACCATTGACAGCCAAGATTCCATCAAGTATTAAAAATTGAAATCATTTTATTTCTGTAATTAAAAATGTAAACTAACTAGAACTGATTTATTGGTTACTATTGATGTTGATTCTATGGTTACTAATATTCCGGTTGAAGAAGCATTATGTATAATAGCTCAGTACAATGATTTGCCTGATTTTATTATTTCATTAGCTAAGCATTGCCTTGAAAATACATTTTTTTGTTTATAATTCTCAAACGTTTAAACAAATTATATGACTTTCTATGGGATCCCCACTGTCACCTGCCATTTCTGATCTTTTCATGGATAATTTTGAAAGTTAATTATTATGTGAAGCTTATAAAAAACCGTTTATTTGGCTTAGATATGTAGATGATATATTTGTTATAGCCCCTCATGGCATTGTTGCCTTAAATTCTTTTCTTGTTTTCATAAATAATTGGCATCCAAATATTAAATTTATTATGGATGTGGAAAATAACAGATCGCTTTTTTTCTATATGTTTTAATTACAAAAAAATGTGATGAATCATTATCAATATCAGTTTACAGAAAATCCACTCATACAATCAGATACCTTAATTATAATTCTCATCATCATCCTACTCAAATGTATTCTGTAGCAAAAAATCTTTTGACTAGAGCTATAATTTGTCTGATAAAAAACATCTTGCTCAAGAAATAGAACTTACAAAAATATTCTACTTTCTAATGCTTATAATAAAAACATCATATGTAATGCTTTAGATAGCATTGATACTAAAAAAAAGAGAATGGAATTAACAATTCATTTTTTAATAGAGATATTTTACCTTATATTAAAGGGGTTACTGATAAAATCAGTAGAAGACTATCTTGTTTTAATATAAAGACTACTTTTTCTACTGACAAAAAAAATGGTGATTTTTTACATAAACCTACTGACAAAATATTTTTGAAACACCAAGGAGTTTATAAAAGCCCATGTTTGTAGTGCTCAAGAAGCTATGTAGGCCAATATAATAGATGAATAAATGTGAGAATTAAGAAACATAAATTATTTTAATCAAAAAAATAATACATCCGTTTTTCTTCCCATTTTTTAAAAAATTGGTCATAAACTGACTTTGACAATGCAAAAATGCTTGCTAATTTTTAGAGATATGACTTGAAAATGATGATAGAGTCAAGTGAAATATTATAGATACCTATTGGTTTAAATAGGACTGATGAAGCACAACATATTCCAGCCATATGGAAACCTCTCATTTTAACTTTGTCTTCTAATATTGATTTCAAGTTAACGGATGGTAAACTAAGAGAAGTATACATTTTGATAAACCTCATGTTCTGAATATTAAACTATTTCAAACTGATTATCATGCTTAATCTCACACTCAATCATATTACAGTTTGAGAGCAAACAAATTTTCTTTCAGTAGTTTACCTTGACATTGGTGGATACTAGTTCGTTGAAATATCGGTATATAATGGGAAACAACACACAGTTTTAAACCAAAAAATCATTTATCTACATCATACAATCATGAAAACATTAATATATATATATATATATTTTGCGGGTTCATCCTTGTCAACAAATTTAAAAATTTATATACACTGACATTTCGGATTGGTCACACAAGCAACCCACTGAGTGATAAAAGGAAGAAATACGGTTGTAGAGGCACTACAATTACTGATTTGAAAAAACTTAAAGTTCCACCAATAGCAAAAATGTTTAATTTAAAAATGTTTTTTAAAAAAAAATATTTCCAAATAGGAGGAAGTTTGCACGATATGATCTTGGTACTAGAAAAATCAATTTTATGCCCTAAATGTATAATATGGAGTGAGAATGCAGATGATGATGAGTGTTGTTTAACTGCAGTAGCATGCTCATATCTCCTAACACTGATGCGATGATTACTCATACCTATGTAAGAAGCTTTACAATTTTTACATGAAATTTGATAAACACCATGAGATTCAAGAGGGATTGAATCCTTAGGCTTGGTTATTATATTGCTAATCTTTTGATTAGTAGAAAATGATGTATCAATATTATAGCATTTTAATATATGTCCAATACTGTCTGTAGTTCCTTTTACATATGGGACACAAATCTTAATAGCTGATTTATCATCTTTTTGTTTTCTATTTTGTCTATTTTGGGCTTGAAATAAGGCTTTTTTTTATAAATTTATAATTATAACTACTTGCTAATAAAACACTATTAATATGATTTATTTTTTCTTTCAGATATGACTTATGTGAAAGGTTAATTGCTCTATTTAACAGAGTTTTGGCTACAGAAACTATCTGCATTGGATGATAATGAGAATGGAAGTGTAAATATATTTCTATGTGGGTATTCTTTCTGTAAATCGAAACGGATAAACTATTTGGTGTTCTGCTGACTAGAACAACAAGAAAAGGGAGTTTTTCATCAAACTCTGTCTCCATTGTAAATTTAATATGAGGATGCATATTATTTCATGTTGCCATATATATATTAACTAATATGATGATTTATAAGTAGAAGTCTTTCAAATAGTATTTTATTTGTTATTCAATTTCAATAAAACAAAATAAAAGCTGAAACTTTCAGATGTCAAACCTTCTAATCAGAAAGTTTCTTTTTGTAAAACTTATCAATGCCTGATCATCATCATATACAATTTATTATCACCATCCCTTCATGTCCCTGAGTGAATAGTATAATTTTTCAGAATTGTGGATGTTACATACAGTATTGAATACTTAATATATTATTTGTGGAAAAAGTTCAAGCAGCAAATACAAATTAAATAGATTAATAAAAAATAACTTAATTGATTAACATGGAGTATATAAAATTGTTGCATCAATCTTGCAACTTTTAATACTATATACAGAATTTAAATAAAACGTTTTTTTTAAGTTTAAAGCCTTAAAATATCTATAATGTTATTATGTAACCATGAATGTGAAATATTTAAACAGATACAAATTATGATTTTACGTAGATATCAATCTTTCAATAAATTTCTTCAAAGGTGGTAGTTCTCCTTGGACACTTGTGATGTTAGAAAAGAAATCTAGCAGCAGTGGAAAAGTTATATAAAATAATTTTATGGCATTATTATTTAATCTTTTTGGCAGTATTATGACAGACACCGGTGGGTTTTGGAAAACATCAGCATTAGTTTCTGGATTCAACTGCAGTTTAGGATGTTTTGCTTGGTGTGTTTTTTTTTTAAGTCTAGCCATAAATTTTATATAGTCCCATGCTAGAGAATGTCATCATACTGGCTGTTGGAAGGAAAGTATTGAAAAATACTTTACAAACTGTGATCAAATATGATTATCCAAACTACAGTGTAAAATATTTAACCAACTTTTTTTTTACTTTTGATTAAATCACTGCAATTCTATATATTATACTGAGTCTTCAAATAAATTAAAGTAGAATAGATTGCCTGGACTGGATGGAATGCTAAATCTGATTCAAATGCCTTCATTGCTTACATCAGTTTTATTTATATCTATTTAATTTTGTACAACAACATGGTTTTCAAACAATCTTTATGCCACCATATTTCCAAACAATCTTTAAATCACCAACCAATAAGTATTGGATCTCTGTCTCCTTAAAATGACATGTTTTTTTTTTTGTTTTAAAACATGTTGTGGAAACAAATTTACATATGTATGCCAAGAAATGATATGTAAACAAATGAAGGAAAAATAGTTTTATATTATTCCTCTCTCTTTCATAATTTACATTAGTTAACATATGAAAAAAATGTTGCTGACCCTTAAATATAATTCATTAATTTATTTATTTTTAATAACCCATAATATGAAATAATATTTTTTGATCTACCATCAGTTTAACCTTAAGAATTGTCAAGTTATTTAAATAAAACTTTTATTTGAATGGCAGATTAAACAGGGTTTTTAATGCATTAAAATTTTATACATCCCACAATTCAAATCTTTACATAAATCCAAACATTTTTTTTTTGTTTTGTCATTTACAGTGCCATTTACCAATTTATTATTTCATCCTTACTCACAAGACATCTTAATACAATATTTATTATTATGCACAAATTAACTAAGCAGTTTATATATTTATTTTTTTTCCTTTTTTTAAAAAAAAAATGTTTGTATTACTTTTTTTTCTTATGCAGCTTTAAAATTTAATTATATTTGAGATGCTCTTGGATTTGCTATAGTTACAAGTTCCTTGGTTTAAGATGAAACAATGAGGCAGCAAATTTTTCATTCATTATTTGTTTTCATACTACAAAACTTTTAACATTTATTGTGTTTTAGTATTTTTCATGAATAGTATTTTACATAATACATATGTACATAATGCGCAGAGATTTTCTTGTCATTGAACTATTAACTCTATGATTTATAATAAAAAATTCTCATAGACATTAAGATATACAATGAACTATGAAAATTAGAAGGATAATCTCAGTTTGTATTCTATAAATAAATAAAAAAACAAATATAGGCCTTTCTCCCTTTTGAGTCTTGGATATTTATGTATAACATGTGATAATAAAGCCTTATTTCTTTTTATGTCTTAGAAGCTGATAAATAACAATTGAAAATTAAGCCTTGTTTTTTTTTTTTTTTTAATTCTTAAAGGTTGATGAATTTAACAAAAATCTGAACTTTATTTTGCTTCCTTTAAATCTTAAAGGTGAGGTTATAAATTACTTTAAAATATGTTGTGACAGTATCTGAAAAATAATACATTTTAAAATGACAACATAAAAGCAGTATTCACATACATGACCAATCCTAATCCATAGTTAGAAGTGAAATATATCTAAACAAAAATTAATAGAAAGTTATTTTTCCATCCTTTTCAAAAATCAATAAATCATTATCCTGACAAGATGTTATTTCCAATTTCTAAATAATTAATTTAATTTAATTTCAATATCAGTCTTGTATACTCTTGTTTTCTAGTAAGTTGTTAATTATTTTTTTTGGTAATTTTAATGTTACATTTAGTATTGTGCATATATTTTCTTTTAACAAATATAATTCTATTTATCTTTCAAATATTTACTTTTAATAGTCAAGAGAGAATAAGCCATTTTTTTTAAATTTTTCTTTATCTCTGTACAAAAAATCTATTCACTTCAATCCGGTATTGATTTTTACATTCTCTTTTCTCCTTGACCATTTTTTTTATTCATTAACGACTCTAGCAATGTAACTACACACTATGTCAAACATAATCTGCTTGATAGAATCTCAGGTTACTATTACATTATTTTACTCTTTCTGATCTTTTTACATCATTTAATTTTTTTATATAATCTTTACAACTTTAAGCACTTCTATTTATAATTTAACTCACATGTTCTTTTTGTCATGCAATATTCATGCAGGAAAATTTAATTTGTAAATTTTTTTCTATATCAGTACTTACTTTCATGCATGCCTGCATTTTTACTTTTTCTACAAAAACATTATTCAAAATCTACTTCTTTTAATTCATCAATTATAGATTTTTAACTAAATTTAAACACACATTTATTTCCAATTTTTCAGCCACTTTTTATTTTACTGCTATATTTTGCAGCTTTTTTTTTGCAGTTTTATTTTTACCAGATTCAATTAATTTTATTTTTTTTAAAAAACAACTATGTATTTTTTTCTGTACTAATATCAGGTTATATAAAAGAAACTAAGTTTTGATATAAAAAATAGTATTTTTTTTTTTAATCAGAAGGAAGTACTACTTCATTCAAATCTCAGAATTAACTCTGCCTTGTCAATACAAAAAGAAACACTATTAACAGCTAGCTATATGTAATCTTTACTCACTTTTAATGATTTTTTTAAATTATTCCAACTGAAATTAAGAATTAGCACTCATTTAAAAGCTAGTTAGAAAGTACAAGGCTATACTATGACCACACATACATTTAATATTATCAGAAAAGTTATATATGACAATTGTTTTTTGATGATTCTTATAATTAAAATCTGATTTGTACTTTAATACTCTGAATTTGTAATGTTTAAAAAACCAACAATTCTTTAAATACATGAGCGTAAATGCAGTATAGAAAATTTAAACACAGACTTCAATCTTACTCCAACTATCCACTTTATCTTATACATGACGAGACACATGTGAATAAGATAAATGATCAGCAATATCTGCATTTTATGATGAATCAGCATGCTTGTTATTCAAATATTATATTAAAAAAATTATTAGTTTAAAAAGAAATAAACTATTTATTATATATTAAAATGTATGCCCAGCAGTCTCAATCACAGGGTGATAAAAGGTAGAAAGACAATTGTAAAGGCATTATAATCACAGACTCGAAAAAAAACGTTAAAGTTCCACCAATAGCAAAATGTTAAATTAATAATGTTTTTTTTTTAAAAATCTTTCCAAATAGGAGAAAGTTTGCATGTATCATCTTCACTTATTGATACAATCTGGCCTTTTAAGTATCTCAATGGCTTCTCTAATTTTGCACTGGTAGAGATTATCACGTCTGGATATGATTTTTGTGCTAGAAAAAATAATTTTATGACTTGAATCTATAGTATGGAGTGAGAGTGCTGATTATGATGAGTGTTATTTAACTGCATTATCATGCTCATCTCTCCTAACACTGATGCAACAATTACCCACACATATGTAAGAAGCTTTACAGTTATAACATGAGATTTGATAAACACAATGGAGAGGGATTGAATTCTTAAGCTTGGTTATTATATTGTTGTTCTTTTGATGAGTAGAAAGTGCTGTATCTATATTATAGCATTTTAATATACGTCTAATACTGTCTGTAGTTCTTTTTACATATCGAACACAAATCCTAATAAACAATTTATCATCTTTTTGTATCCTATTTTATCCGTTTTGGGATTGAAATGAAGCCTTTTTATAAATTTATAATTATAACTATTTGCTAATAAAATACTATTAATATGATTTATTTCTTCTTTCAGACGTGACTAATCTGAAAAGTTAATTGCTCTATTTAACAGAGTTTTGGTTACAAAAACTATCTGAATTGGGTGATGATGAGAATGGAAATTAAATGTCTGTCCCTGTGTGTATTCTTTCTGTAAAATCAAAATAATAAACTATTTGGTGTTCTGGCGATTAGAACATCAAGAAAAGGGAGTTTTCTATCAGACTTTGTCTCCATTGTAAATTTCATATGAGGGTGTGTATTATTTAAATGTAAGAAAAAAATCATTTAATATATTTTTTTCACATTGCCAGATGACAAAAGTGTCATCTATGCATCTGAGCGGAATGATAGGTTTTAAAGATGATGATTCTAAAGCATGAGTTTCTATAGTTTCCATGAATAAATCAGCTATTACTTCTGAGAAAGGTAAACCCAAAGGAGTACCATAAACTTATCTGTAGAGCTGCCCATTGTATACAAAATATGTGTTCAAGGAACAATGTTTAATCAAACAATAATATGTTCTGGTAAATTGCAACGATGTGAAATTATATTTAAAGCTTCATCAATTGGAATGTTTGTAATCAAAGACATGACATCAAAACTGGCCACAATGTCATTAGCATTAATTTTTAAATTTGCAAAACAGAAATAAAATGAGTTTTTATTATATGATTTAATAGATGGCATTGTAGGTTTAATGAAATCCGATAAATAACAAGCTAAAATATGAATTGGAGATCCTATTACACTTACTATTAGAAGAAGGGGGGAGGTATTTAATTTGTGAATTTTTGGAAGTCTATAAAATTTTGGACAAACATATGACTTAATGAGGAATTATTTTATTTTTTAGCTATTTCAATAGGCGATTTATTAATAATGGCTTTTGTTGTTTTTTTTTTTTTTTTTTTTTTTTACAAATATGTAGTTATAATTATAAATTTATAAAAAAAAGCCTTATTTCAAGCCCAAAATAGACAAAATAGTAAACAAAAATATGAAAAATTAGCTATTATGTTTTGTGTTCCATATGTAAAAGGAACTACAGACAGTATTGAAGGTATATTAAAACGTTATAATATATATACAGCATTTTCTTCTCATCAAAAGATCAGCAATATAATAACCAAGCCTAAGGATTCAATCCCTCTCTGAATCTCATGGTGTTTATAAAATCGCATATGAAATTGTAAAGCTTCTTACGTAGGTATGAGTAATTGCTGCATCATTGTTAGAAGATACAAGCATACTGATGCAGTTCAGAAACACTCATCACCATCAGCACTTTCGCCTCCATACTATAGATTCTGGTCATGAAATTGATGTTTCTAGCACCGGACTCATATCCAGATGTGATAATCTCTACCAGTTCAAGATTAGAGAAGCCATTGAAATACTTAAAAGGCCAGATTATGTCAATAAGCAAGATGATACATGCAGACTTCCTAATATTTGGAAAAAAATTTTTTTTGAAAAAAACATACTTAATTTAACATTTTTGCTATTGGTGGAATGTTAAGGTTTTTTTTTTTTTTTCAAATCAGTAATTGTAGCGCCTCTACAACCATCTTTCTACATTTTATAACCCAGTGGATGACTTGTGGGATCAAATTGAAACTTTGCTATATCAATATTTAAACTTTTTAACATGGATGAACCTGCAAAGTATGTTTTGTATATATGAAACCTGTGAAAATCTTCGTATTGACACCCACACGCACACACACACACATATATCCCATTTAATATAAGAGAGTTCTTCTTTTAATTCTTGCAATCTTCCTTCACTTGAAAGTGATCTGCAGTTGTAAGTACCTAAATAAAAACTCATCATCAAATGGCAGCCTGGGTCCGCAATCAGGGGATTTTTAGCACCCTCTGCCTTCAGCCACCAACCACTGCCTTGGTTGGTGACTTTACAGCCTCCTGGGAATAAGGGCCATGCTTTATTTTTATCTGTCATAATTGTATATATGTATTGGAAAAATATTTATCATTTACACAAACATTCATTCTGCTTTATCAGGCACTGAGAAGAAAGACCATGGTGTTTCTCAATCTTAAACCCAGAGGTAAAAAGCCAATAAACTCACCATGCTGGCTAATGCGTGTTGGTGAGCAGGCCATCCATGTGCATATACTATATGAATAATCACATAGTAATAACAGCTGCAATGACAAGAAAGTATGGAGTGACATTAGGAATTTGCCCTGCTCGGTTCCTTTAAAAACTCCAAGAGGAATCAAAGGGTCTCCTTTCAGTTAATAGCAAACTCCTTTCTGCAGCCATATATATATATATATATATATATATATATATATATATATATATATATATATATATATATATATATATATATATATATATATATATATATATATGAGAGAGAGAGAGAGAGAGAGAGAGAGAGCCCTTTTCTATAGGGCAGAAATAACTCTTTATAGTCAATTACTAAAAAATTATAAAATTTAGAATGTGTTCTCTTGATCTGTTGATTATATTTTGTTAATAATGTCTTAAAGTACAATTTAAAGCTAAAATAAAGTATGTAATGCATACAATTATAATGAATCACTTAAGAACAGTTAAATAAAGTTAAAAATATTATTTCATATGGTTGCAAAAGCTGGCCATAATAAATAACTCAGCTATAAATATTTAAAAGTATGTTTAAAAAGTTTGCTTTTAATAGTTTTAAACTTATAGTTAAGTAAATGTTATAATTAAATTTATTAATTATATTTAAAAATCATTATTAATATCGTATATTTTAAAAGTAAGTTTTATGGTAGTGAAAATTATATTTAATTCTATATTTTCCAAATTATTCTTCCAAATTAAATAATTGTATTTTATTTAATACAATAAGTGTAGCAATTTTTTATTTTTAGACAGAAATCGGAAATAGTCTATCTTGATTATTAACCATGTGACCTGTATAATGGTTACACACACTTGCTTGTTAGAATTTAGATTAGTCAAGTTCAAAATATTATAGAATTGCATTATAGAGTTAAATGTAATTATTACCTATCATAAAGCGAATAATAAATATTAAGTTAACTATCATTATAACATGCTTAAATAATATAATAAAGACAAGTACAGTTAACAAAAAAATTAAATATTTTGTTAAAATAAAAATAGATAAATTAAATATTAAAAGTGGATAAATTTATTAAATATTGTTTTAAAAATTGTTTTTAAATTTTTAAAGTAATTTGGTAAAGTAGTAATTGATTTAAAATTAATATTTTTAAATATTTTTAAAGTTTTAATACGTCATAATTTTTATTTGGAAATTTAATTGTGTAAGTTTGCAACATTATGCAAATTTGGTATCGAACTAAAAGTATGAATCAACCAATAGGATAAGGTATTCTTACAGGGTATAAATACCATTGAAGTTGATTTATCAAGGTGTGATTAATAATGTATTAAAGGTAGCTGAATCATATCAAAAGCTATAAAGGTGATTGTAATTTTAATTTTTATTATTTAGTCAATTGGAATGCTCTTTTATAATTTTATTTGAAAAAGCTAGTAGGTATTATTTTAAAAGTATTTTGCAAAAGGAGAGTGTAAACTAAATATATTTCAATAATTTCATTTAATATGTGTTGCTAGTTTTTAAAAAGTTTTCTTGCCAGTAGTATTTTATCAAAATCTAAGTTAGAAATTCGCGATAATAAAATGGGTATACTAAAAAGTAAAATATATTCAATTTATAATATTTTAAGAATGTATATATTTGTTGATACAGTTTCATTAGTGCTGAATAAGAGGACTGTTCTAATGAATAAAATAGCAGTATGGACATTGTACAAGAAACTTAAATAGAAAAACGTTTGCCGTCTAAAAGTAAAGATGCATTATTTTATATAGGAAGATAAGCTTGTTCAAAATTAAGAAACAATATGGCAAGTATACTTTATGATAATTTTATAGAAATATCATATTAAAAGAGAAAAATGTTATATCTTTTTTGAAGAAAACATTTTTTAAAAAAATATTTTAAAAGAAATTATTTAGGAAAAGATTCATGGAGAATATTTACTAAAGTGTATATATTATAAAAAACCTAGTCTAAAAGAGTTAATACGTACTTATAAAAGTTTGTTTGGAAAACCTGAAAATTAAGATAATAATGAAATGCTGAAAATAAATGCTAAATGGAAATAAATTTACTAAGGAAGAAACCTATAAAGAAAGTAAATATATGATTAAATAAAAGAATGGAAGCATGGAAATATATTTATATTGTGCAAAAGTTTATTGGATAGATTAAGTTAAGCCAAACAAAATAGGATGCATCATTATGCTGATATGGGAAATTTAAGAAACTCCATGGGATTATTTTAGTATTATAATTTCAATAATTATCTTTCTGGACTATGGAATCCATAAACTATTAATCTATAAACTCTTATAGGATGGATTGATAATTATTTTGTATAATTTTCAAGATTTAAAAAAAACATATTTTTTTACTATGTATTTTTTTAATTGATCATTGTTGCCCGCCCGACAAATTGTCTTGTTCATCATCATAGCAATGGGGGAAGGTGAATGCTCTTGAAGAAATAAAATTCTCTTGAAGTGAACATTTAAAAAAAAAAACTCTCAAGAAAATAATAAACATTTTTTGAACTTTATCAAGAACCTTCATCAATTGAAGAGTTAATTGAAGATACACATAATTATAGTCTTGATTTTTTTATCTATTAACTTAGTTAAAGTGTAAATTTTCTGTTTTAAAAGAGTAGGAACATGAACATTAATTATTTATGGTATTAAAATTCTATAGTATAATATTCAATAGTTTAAATCAGAACATTTAAATAAAAGCATGGATGTATATTTTTATATGTATGCGATGTTATATCTGGTTGGAGAAAAAAAGACTGCAAAAAGTGATAATGATGAGCTAATGTCACTTGGTAACAACTAATGAATATTGATAATTTTATGATGTATATTTTGTTTTCTTTTTAGATTGCCTATGAATAATAATGAATGAAGTATAAATGTTTTAATTATATGTAAACACATTTTGTACAAAATTTTTAAACATTATGTGATCAGGATTTATTTGGAAATATCCATGCTATGATTTTATACTGGTAATATAACTCAACATGATAATAAATATTTATGCGATTCTTTTTAAAAACAAAATTCATATTATTGGATGTTCAAATATTATCTGATTACTTTGTATATGGTTTAGAATATAGAATAAAGAAGTAAGCAAACATTTCTTATGAATTAGTAAGATTGTTCTAAATATAGTTGAATTTTATTTATTGTTTGAATATGCAAACTAATAATTTGTCAATGTAAGACCTGATGAATCTTTAGGAAATAAGAATAGGATAGTGACTTGGTATTAGTAATATGATAAACATGAATCCAGGAGATTATTAAGTTAGGATATTTAGGGATATGAATAGTATTTTATAATATTTGTAGATGTGCAATGCAGTTAACAAAGTCCTGTAATTGTATATTTATTTTGGACAGTGTTCATTTTTCTTGGAGTATAGATGTTCAATAAAACTGAAGGAATAGCTTGACATCATTTATAGTATTTGAGGACATTCTACAGAATAGGTCTTGCCTTTAGTTTTATAAATACACTGTGCCATGGTATATATTTATTCGATATGAGTTATGAGTTATACTCTAGTTTTTCTTTCCTATCCTACAAATCTATTTGCTATCTAGTTTTTCAAAAAGTAGCTACATCATACAGTATGGTATATTTAAAAGAAAATAATATATGATTTAGAATTAAAGATATGCAATTGTTTGGAATGAGATGAGTTCATTTACTTGTATGAAGAAATAGAATTTGTATGAATTGGAATTTGAAAATCCAATGGACTTCAAATGAAAGAATCATAAAATATGTTACAGATTTATTTTATTTTGGAAATAAATATAAGATCTTAAGAATAAAATATTTAAAGCAAAGTTGCTTTTGAAATATTAAATACTATTAAAATATTTATTTCAATTTTTAAAATGAGTACTGCATATTTTTAATATAATTCTATAAAGTAAAAAAAAAAAAACGATGGACACAATAAGTTAAGGTACAATTTATATTTATTCAATAATAGAGAATGTATTAGTAGTTATAATTATATAATACTATAATATTGTTATAATGGAATGTATTATAGTTAATAAATACAGTGTAGTGAACAATAGTATCCATAATTTAGAAATAAATTATCAATAGGTATTTTATATAATATCGTTGATATTGCTAAAGTGAAATTGTCTAGTAAAAAAGATATCCATGTTTTTTTTTTCGATTAGTATTATTTTATGTTTATCCGTACTATGTTTTCCATAGATGTTTTAATATAAAAAAGAAGCATACTTGAATAATAGCTAAAGCATGTAAAATGTATTTTGAGTATGCATTAAATAAATGTATTTTTTATATAAGATTGATCAAACAGTGATTAATAATATTGTATTATTTTATCTTTTTTTTTTTTTGTTGATTTAAGTCAGAGTAAAGACTTAATGAGGTTCGAATATAAAGAATGTATAATGGTACAAATCTTTAAGATGTTTTAAATGTACATATTGTAAATAAATTGTTATGTTGTTAATGTTATAATAAACTTTGTTAAAATTTGTTTTCTCAAAATTTGTGTGTTTGGTTTATTTTTTTTTCCATCTTCTTTAATTTAAACCCAGAGTTAATAAAATTAAACACAATATTTTTTGCACAGAAATAAATAAAGAATTATTTTAAGAATTGGAATATTTATTAAGTAATCATATTTACATTATTTTATGGTCATAAATTAGTTATCATAATAGTATATTGAATTATATGCTATCAGTTACCACACACCTTTGTTTGTCACATCATAAATGCTACCACATACTTTTTGTATATTATTACATGAAAATAAAAGATTAGATTATGATACTTATTATTTTTATTTATTGTAATAGATTATAGTAAAGTGAAGCTATACAGAATTCATCAATACATTGAAGAATATTATTAATATTTATTATTAGTGTAGTAGATTGTGACATAAAATCCCTTCTCATATTTTGCTACCGTAATTTTTAATTAACTTAGAATAAATTTTATGAACTTAAGATTTTATAAAGCTAAATTATTATGAATAGAAGATTAAGATTTAATTAGTAATTTAATCTGAATAATGAGGATTTATTAAAGTCGTAAAAATACTATAACTTTGTTTATTTGAAATAGTAATAAGGGGGGATAGTGTTCTTATGCAATTGCGGTAATATCCTGTAGGATATTGGCTCAATGTAATTTATCTTGGTACCTGTATTTTCACTTCCAAGTCTCATGAAAATAATAAATATTTATTTAATTTATTTTTATAAACTGAATCTTATTCGTATTTTAAATTTGAGCTAGTGGAACACTTAGTATTAAGGTAGAATATTTTATTTATTAATTATTAACTGAGCTAGAACCTGTTTTATTTAATATGATATACTGGCCAGAAGTGAAGATCCAAATGGACCAGGTTAGTATATATATATATATATGATAAACAAAACAAGTTATAAATTTCATAACTTGCTTTTAGCTTGCATTTTATGATCACTAGATGGAGATTTACCAATAGCTTCTAACAAGCTTTTGTTTACATAAATGCCAAGGGAGATAGAATTTAATATCTCTTTCGTTTTCTCCACTTCCAGAACAGCTGGTTTTAATCTAGTTGGCTCATGTCAGTGAAGGGTAGGAAGAGTAGAAACTAGATCTAAATACTATAAAATCACCATTTATCAAATACATTACTATTAGTTTGAAGCATGAAATTTATCTGGCATGTTATGTCTTCAATTCCAGCTTAACAAACTAGATAGCTATATGGGTTTGAAATCAGTTCAGTTTCACCATATAGTAATAGCCTTTGCAATATATGTCATTGCAAAATCCTTCAAGGGAACATTTATGATAAACAAGTTATAAATTTTGTAACTTGCTTTTAACTTGCATTTTATGATCACTAGATGGAGCTTTACCAATAGTTCCTAACAAGCTTTGTTTGCATAAACACTGAGAAAGATAGAATTCAATATCTCTTTTGTTGTCTCCACCTCCAGGAAATCTGGTTTCAAGCTATTTGCCTCATGCCAGTGAAGGATAGGGAGATTAAAAACTAGATCTAAATACTAACTCTAAAATCAGCTTTTGTTTTTGAATTTAATGGCAGTTGAGGCAGGTTTAATAAATTAACCAAAAGTACTTCTGTGGATTTAAGGATTGTTTGTAATTGTTTCTAAACTGTTATATTTATTATTTCAATTATATATATATATATATATATATATATATATATATATATATATATATATATATATATAATATAACCATTGTTTTGCTCTATTAGTAATTCTGCACTAAATCACAGACAACATATGTTACTGCCAATGAGTGATAGTAGAAAATGAATCATATGGAAACAAAGTAAAGAGTTGTGCAATAATAATTATTTCAAGAGTACTTATTAACTGATGTACAATTTATTTTATAGTAATTTTACAAATCATGTGAAAATAATTTATTTACAATGTATAATCATTAACGGATATGCAATTTATTTCCTTAACAAAATTCTTTAATTTTATGTCATAGTATCAATATATTCATAGGTAATATTATATTTGCTGTCTTTTAACACTTGTTTTCAATAAACTTAAATATAAATTTATGTATGTATAAATTTATAAAAAAAAAGTTTGACCATGTCTTCTAATACTTACACATATATATGTTCTATGGAAGATAGATTATGATGCTACTTTTGTTACTATAATAATAAGAAATCGTTTTCTAGATCCTAAAAATAAAAATATGTATAAAGGAATGGCCATTTGGTTCAATCTCTAAGTGAATAAACTTTCTATGCAATGATTTTAAGGAATGGCTTTTTTTGCTATGAAACTTAATATAATACAGCTATAATTTATAAAGGGTTGGATCATTTTAGATTAACCCCTAATTCATTAAACTGATAGGAATGTATTCTTCCATATGGATACACACATATGTAAACTATGAAACATTGAACAAATGACTGCTGAAATATAAATCCATCTACACAAAATCCAGTTTTCAGTAATCAAGTATAATATTAACTATTAACAACTGAGACCAATAAAACTAATTACATGTTATAATTATTTAAAACTTAGGAAATTTAACTGTCTACATTGCATTTACATAATTATCATTATTTATTTAAATTTTACTTTTATTACTAACTTATATAAAACTATAAAGTTTAACATACATATAAGATATATAATAATTATTAATTTTAAAAAGAAAGAATTATTACAAATTCTTTTTTTAAATATCATAGTTTCTTTAAATTATATCTGGATAACAGGTGTTATTTACAAATTCCGATTATTGACAATAAAATAGAAGTTAGCCTTTAATTATATGACTCACCAAAACAAAATAATTGTCATATACATTTTTGATTATATTAACTGTCTGTATAGTTATACTTTGCTTTATAATTTTTAACTTTTTTAAATAAGCATTATTTTTTTTCAACTGAAATTATTCACAGTTCATTCAAAGTTTTTCAGATTAGATTTAACTAAATGTTAGTAATGTTTCTTCTTTTTATTTATAGGTCAAAGTCAGTCCTTGAATTGAATGAAAGTGTATTCTTTTTTCATTAAATGTAAAGAGAAATCTTTTTTTTTTTTTTAAATCAAAACTTAGTTT
The DNA here is from genome assembly GCA_028023455.1 of Epiperipatus broadwayi. Classification (NCBI taxonomy): domain Eukaryota; kingdom Metazoa; phylum Onychophora; class Udeonychophora; order Euonychophora; family Peripatidae; genus Epiperipatus; species Epiperipatus broadwayi. The sequence goes on from JAQFVV010006271.1 coordinate 4,476,094, forward strand.
TATTTTTTAGACTCATTGTTTTTGTACTTTTTTAAAAAAAGAAATTTGCATAGACTTAGCATAAATTACAATTCTTATTTTTTAAATGTATTTATTGAAATGAATAATAAATTGATCATGTCAATATTTATATATTGAACTGTATACTGTATCCCCTTCAAAAGTTTCATTGTGAAATTTAAAAGGCTTTATTTTATTTAAGTTTTTAAAAGAAACATATCAAAGTTTTAAATTTTATTATTTAATGTAGTAAGAGTATTTGATATAACACATATTCACTTTTTTAAAAAAAAAATGTGATTTTTATTTGCAATAGACTTTAGTTTTAAAATGTATTTTTTGACATTATTTTTAAATCTTTTGTAAAAGTATTCTAAAAGTTTTATTTTTCAATTGAATTATTGTTTATTTAATTGTAATTTATTTTAATATATTTTAAAATGAATGGATGTTTAATTTTGTATTAATTAATTTTCAAATAAGATAATATTCAGGCAAGAGTTTTAAAATAAGATTAGGTGCAGATAGAGATTTACACTGGGCTAAAACTTCTGATTAAAAACAAGAGATTATGCAGGAAATAACAGAGCATATAAATGGCCCAAAAGTTTCAGACTTATTATTCTTGGCATGACTTATACTGTTTTGCTTGAAAAGAATATTGACACAAATTATCTTATTTTTATTCTGCTGCTTATGATTATTTTTCAGTCAAAATATTCTACTGAGATTTGTATTTGGATTGCAGTCCTACCATAATTTGCAAAATATTGTTGTACATGTTCTCAGACAATTGTTGATAACATTACATATTCTGCTGCCAATATATTGTGGATATCTTATTATTAGCTATATTTGCTGAATAGCATTTGCTTGCACAATATGTAAAAATTACATGCAATGAATGTTCAAATCTGCAACATGCCATGCTAAAACTACCTAAAGACAAACGCCTGATCCCAAGCTGTTTCTTCTTGTTTGTACCATGAAAGCCTAAATAAGAACTGATCCAAAATGTACCTATACACTTTCCACTATGAAGAAAAAAATAAAGCCACCTGAATGTTTAACTCCAAAATTACTGTGGCCACAAGTTGCAGGAGCCACTGAAATCTGCTTTACCATGAGGTAAAATATTGCATATTACTTTCAAGGTATAAGTCTCTAATTAAATTCACTGCTTTATCTAAAAGTAAATATGTTGTATAATATTTTTATATTTATTTAATATCATAATTTTTAAATGTATTTCTTATCATTGTATTTATAGCATGTTGGAATCTGAGTTTTAAGATTACATGTTTGTTTTAAATTTATGTGAGTGTGTATTGTAAGTTTATATTTGAAATGCAATGTACTTTTTTTCATTTTTTTTATTACTATTTTTTGCTAAATGCTTTGGCAGATCAAAATTTTATTTCAACTCACCTGTCCTTTGTCATTATAATTAGTTTATTTAAACAGTCTTTGTATTTCTCTGCAGACTGAAAATATTTTGGCTTGCAGTTTTTTGACTGCTTTGTTCTGTTTTTTCTATATTAAAGATTTACTTTTCATTTCTTAAGATTACATAAAATCATAATTCCTTTTTGTTTTTTTCTGGTCTTGTAATTGAGATTAACCATGCTTTTCCTTAAACATGGTATGTAATGAGCTATTTTGTCTTCAACTGACACTTTGGCTGTAATGTTCATTTTAAGCTTGTCCATGCTATATTTTTGAAATTGTTTAATGACCATCTTATTTTCAGAAATATTTGAATGGGAAAGTTGAAATTGTTTCTTTTAATCGCTAGCAGAAAGATATTATCAATCCCTTTTTTAAATTATGGGTGAGAAAATGAACTAGTCTGCCAGAGTGTTTTATGTTTTAATACAAGTTTAAAAAATTTGAAATTCAGTTAAAGCTGATGAGGTTTATCACATAATTGAAAGCAATACATAAGAATTTAAACTATAATATTGCATTTATTGTTAATTTTTTTATACATATAATATTTTTAATGGGTATTGTATTTTGCATTTAATATATATATATATTGTTACTACCTCCACCCCTATATATATATATATATAAATGTAAATATACATATATACCCAGTTCAATATATATATATATATATATATATATATATATATATATTGAACTGGGTGGGGAAGTAAATCGAATAAAAAACTGCATCTAACATGAAATTTTACTCTTTAATAGAAATAGAGAATTGTGAAAAGCAAAATTGTAAGACTTACCTATTCATAGAAAAAATATGATACAATTTTGTATTATAGATTCAATCTACTTCATTGCAATTTAAATATTGCTCCACTCTGGCCCCTTAGGCAGAGAATCATAATACCCAGACGAAACCTATGACCAGGCCAAAGATATATATATATATATATATATATATATATATATATATATATATATATATATATATATATATATAACTATGACTACATTTCAAGACCACATATCTTCTCACCTGCAAAATTCAACACCTATCATTCAAAGTACTTTTTTTGTTTTGGAGTAAACTCCAGTTGCCAGTTAATTACAAGAGGTAAGTAATGATCCCTGAATGATGGCAAGCTAACTCAGCATCTAAGAAATTCAAACTAGCTCAATTAAAAACAATGATAAAATAAACTACTGCATTAATTAGTGGAATGAGTAAAGAATTTACCAACAAAATATTAATTTTCAAAGATAATTTATTTTAACTAAAATGCTTACTAACATTTGTAAAATAATTATAATTTTTTTTCTTAATTAAATAAACTATGATTTTTATACATAACCACATACATTTTAAATAAATCACTCAATATAATATATAAAGCATTAATTAAATATAAAACATTAAAACATGCACATCAATAGTTCATTTTGTATATGCTGTAGAGTTCATTTCTTTTACTGACTCAGGAGGGTTAAAAGATTGCAATAGCTATTTAAATGAATATCAGAATTAAAATAAGAAAATTTTATTATCTATAGAATTTTTGAATGTGGTGGGTTCAAATTATTTACTGCTATGTATGTGTTTTACCAACAGTTTGGATTTTAAGCATTTGACAATGTTCGGATGATTGCTATTTTATGCTACTTCTATTTCAGGCAGCAAAATATTCCTGACATCTTCAAATTATTCTACAGGCATTGCTTCTATCATGCATACTGCTGATGTTCTCTCAGACTAAAGCTGGTGTTCATAGCATGTGCTGGAATGTTTAGCACTGCATTGTATTCATTGAAAAAAAGTCTAATAAATGATTGACTTGTGATATATTAATGACTGCCTGACAAAATTTTCAGCCCTATTTATATCATGATCTTGTTTTTATTCTTTTTAATTAGTTTTTAAATTCATGTACAGCTTTGATTATTTTTTTTTTGTTAAAATACTTTTTAATTAATCCTGTTGTTTATGGGTTTTAATTAGCAGACATTGCTAATCCTGTTTTTATATAGCTTATGAAAAAGAAAACTTGAGGGGAATTTTTAATTATAAACTTTTATTTATTTTTAATATTTCCTTTTTATATTTTATTTTTAACATGCACACATTTTACTTCTTTTTATGTTTACAATAAACTCATCATTTACACACATATATAATTTATTTTAAATAAATGGGAAAAAAGTATTTTAATTTCATGTAATATATATATATATATATATATATATATATATATATATATATATATATATATATATATATATTTATATATATTATTCAAAACAATACAATAATAATACATAACAATATTTTAAACAAACAAATATATACCAATTTAATAATTACTTCTATTAAATTGGTATATATTTGTTTGTTTAAAATATTGTTACTGTATTAATTATTGTATTGTTTTGAATAATTATGTATATTTTATTATAATTGGAATACAGACATTGATTAATAATAATAATAATAATAATAATATATATATATATATATATATATATATATATATATATATATATATATATATATATATATATATATATATATATATATATATATATATATATATATTAAACTATTATAGTTTTAACTTTTATAAGTTAATATTTTCTTCCCTGAATTACTCTTAAATTAATTCCTAAAACTTTACAAATGATGCAGGGTTTAATTTTCACCTGGGCATATATTTTCTTCTTTTTTATATATAAAAAAAAAAAAACATTAAACTTTTATAAACAGCAACTCTGCCAACTTTTTTTGATTTAAATAATAATTATTTATTAAAACCTTCATTTTTTTATGAAACTTACTCGAAATCAAATTTTCTCCCCTTCTAATTACTCATTAAACATTCTGATTTTTTTTTGTTTTCAATTGAGATATTTTAATTTCAAAATCTTTTCATTATTTAAATATACAATTTTATTTTAATAGTTGTAAACAACAATTTTTTATGCAATGCTATTCATTCATTAGCAGTACAATATATATATATATATATATATATATATATATATATATATATATATATATATATATATATATTAATGGTCACTGCAAGGGCCTTTAACATATCTGCACAACAAGGGCGCCATCTAGCCATTTGAACCTAGAAAAAATTATATAGTAGGCAGATATGTAAGTTAAGATTCAAATATATATATATATTATTCTGACCATTTGCCCAATGTCACTAACTCATACAGTAGCAGAATTTGTAAACGTTTATATAAGTTTTAATAGATTTAGATTCTCAAAATCTATTAATATTTAAAACAATAAAATAAAAGAAGCAACTGCCAGTAATTAACTCACAAATAGATTTTATTAACGCCCATTTAAAATTGACGAATAAACCTATGATTTTTAGATTTTAACATTTTTTTAATTTAAATTACTATTTCAAATAGACCACACAGATGGATATTTAAATTATATTTTACTTTAGCATGTTGAGTATAGATAGTCTACATAGATTTTTTTTACTTAAAACTTATCAAAACATTCATTCAATCTCAGACTAAAAGTTCGCAGCCAACCCAGTGCCTGCTTCCAGATATATAGTTGCAATCAATGCAATATGAAGATGCTAGCATAAAACCACACTGACAGGAATGTGCATCTGACAGTGTGATATTATTTGAAAGAAATGATCCAGGTCTAGAACTGGAATGTGCATCTGTCTGACTAAGGAATCATGTGTATAATTTTTAAAGAGTGCTATGCATGGGGGAGAGTGGTCTTCTGTCGACTTATAATCCCCCAGAGCTTAAAGGGGTCAATGGCACAGGAAATACATCTGTGACCATTGCAATGATATGACTGCCTCTTTGGGGTCATGCAATCACTTGGGCACATTGCCCTATATGCTAAACACGCTTCACACTACATTAATATAAACACCCATATATCCCTCCACAAACATTGCCCTAACTATGAAACAAATAGCCTGAAATTAAAAATTTTTAAACTAAACATAAATGAATTTAAACATAGTTATTAATCTTTATCCATGCAGCTATCTACACCCAACTTTAAATTTATTACATTTTAGTTAAAACATAATACACACAAAAAATGAAATGGAAATGATTGCTTAAGCATCTGCATAAAAATATTGATAACTGAATTTGCATTCTTTAATTCAGGTAAGAGTTATTATTTTCAGCTATTAATTCATTGCAATTTTAGAAAAGTTCTTATTAGATAGACACAAGAGTTTATACTTTACAGATTAAGCAGATTTAGAAGTCCATCTTCATGATCACTTTCGTAGATTTTGTCCTTCTTTGAAATGAAACTGCTACTTGCCATTCATTTGGTCAGGAACTGTCATCTAGAGGCCTCAGCTGGTTGTCCAGAAAATTAGGTTATTGCAGACTTCCACATCGTGAAAATCTGCAATATAGCTAGTTATAATGATATATTCATAGTCAGCTCTCAGATAACAATTATAATAATCATTTGACTTTTATATTTTTTTAGCCTCTTATCATCAGATCATGGGATTCAATGAGCAAGATGTCACTAATCCTTTCATGTTTCAGTTATGGTCCATGTTGTCATTTTCATGCTTGCATTGGTAATTTAATTTCTTTGTATTCTCTTATCTGACAATTTAATTTATTTTAAATGCCTCAAAGGCTAGTTTGCTTTTGAACAATCATTTAATTAATAAAACAAACATTTACATTTTCTAAGATTATATAAATTAACATTATTTCTATTTTTAAAATAACAGTCTTTATATTTTTTACTTTTTTACAAAAAAAATACTTTCAAATGCTTTTTCTTAAAATAGTTTAAGTTTTCCATCTGCGCAATGATATATATATTAAACAATGTTTAATTTTCAGTTTTAAGTTGTTTTTTTTCTTTTTAATAAATCAATTTTATTTACGATCTTTTTATTTTTATTTTAAAATAATGTGACAGCATATTATATTCTATTACAATATATATATAAATTGTACCGGATTTGATCCGTAGAACTCATACTTCATCTGGAAAATGGTTTCCCTGGTTTCAACCTTTTCTCTAATAAATTTATAATCTTATTTAATTATAAATATTATGTGAACGAACTGGCACGTTTGAGCAAAGTGGAAAATTTTATTGACAGCCGAGCTGTCAATAATACCCATGATCAGATCAAGCTATGCAATGCATAACACAATCACATTTCCAGATCATGGTCCACCTTGGATGCTAGATTCAAACCCCTACTATCCAAACAGTTTATTTGTTTCATAGTAAACCATGGGTTCCAGCTAGTCTAAGACTAACATGTTCGGACAGTAGGCTCATAATCCAGTGCTCAAAAAATTTCTTAAGAAGCTCAGTCTATTTTTAATTTAATAACAAAATATAGTTTCAATTAGTCGTGAAAGAATTGATCCACAAAATAAAGTTTTAGTTTAAAAAGACAATTTATTTTAATTAACATTTACTAAACTAATTTTAAGTAATTTATAAATCATATTTAACTAATATAACACATGCACATTTATAATTTACACACTATAATATCTTAGGAAAAAGCATTAAATAATATTTAAAATTTAAAATACAATGATATCAAAATACTAATGTATCAACACACACAACATTTTAAACACCCATATTAATAGTTCATCTATGGGGGCTATATAGTTTTTAAACTTGACTCTTGAGGCTTTACAAATGTGATGACTACTTTAGAAATAAGCATAAAAAATGTTGTTACCTAGGATTTTGGACATGGATACCTCTTGCTGCTTGCTGCTTCTAATAAAGTATTTTATAACCGGTTAGATTTGAAGTTTTTTTGTGGTGATTCTGAGGCATTTTCTTTTAGACAATTAGATATTGAGCAGCTTCAAGTTATTATGCAGGCATCACTTTTATCAGGTAGATTGTCTGCTTTCATCAGACTTCAGGCTGGAGAAAGTCGTATGTTTTCCGATGTTTTAACACTGCATTTTTGACTCTTGACACACAATAAACTGACTGACATAACTCACTGATAGATTGTACTGAACTGTTATCTTGAGTGCAACTCAAACTTAACACAAACTCAACTAACTCCCCTAACTTTCCAATAAAAAATTGACTATTTATACATATGACATGTTGTCATTTTTATATCATCCAGCAATATCTGTTGTCAAAGTTCTTTTCATTAGTAGCTAATCCTTTGGAGGTAAGCTTTTCATCCTGTTGTTTTTTTACATTTGTGATTAGTACCCAATCCCTTAACTTGTTGTCTTATACTTTTAATTAGTAGCCATGCAAATGTGTTGTTTTTATGATTTTATTAGTAGCCACTGCTGAGTGTTTTTTAATTTTTTAACTTTCATTTATTTTTCAATATTTAATATGCTTACATTATATTTACAATTGCATGCACATATATAATTTGAGATCCATTTACTATTTAGTTTTAAGATGAACTTTTTTTTATTTCTTTAACTTAAATAAAAGAGTTTTATGTTTTTAAACTTCTTAACTTATATTTCAATTAATAATAATAAGAAGAAAACAAATCTTTATTTCTTCTATGAAAGTTTAACTTGACACTTCTAGAGTAACCCTTCTCTCCCCTTTTAATTAAATAACTGTAACTTTTATTTCAAAACTCTTAAACATTTACTTTTATGTTTTCTTTTATGAAAGATTTTTATTTTAATAAATTTTAAACAAAATTATTTTATGCCAAGACAATGTTGGTACAGTACATCACCCTCCGTTTGAGAGTAAAATGCATCATTTTTGACCATTTCATCTCTGACAACTTTAATTATTAATTCTAAATATTTATTATTTTCTAAGTTTGCTTTTTAATATCTTTCACTTCACATACTAAGGGCAATCTTCAATTATACTTCACTTCTTTTCCTGCTGTCAACATTGCTCTAAGTCCTGGATAACAACCATGAGGACAGCATTCTTTTGTGGTACATGGAACTTTTAGAAACGAGGCAGATGCAGATTTTCTGGCTTATACCAACTTACACCTATAAAAACTGAAGCTTCGGGTGCTGGTTCTCTTGACTGTACTCTGACAAAGAAAAGGTCACTGTGAATGGCAGGATTTATCAACTGTCTAATTCAACTTATGCTTTGGAAATGAGGTATGATATATGTGGATTCTCCCTTGAAAAAGTGATTTGCATGTACTCTTGTATGTTCCCAGTGGACATTTTAAAAGAGGAATGATCTCTGATAAGTCCATTATTGATACTAAATTTTATACAGCCAACAGCTTTCACTTATCTTTATCTAAAACTTATTTCAATACTACCCTCATTTCCTTTAATTACAAACTCTTATACATTCCTAATGTAACTTAGATTGACTTATATTTTATTTATAAACATTACAATATTAATTTTAAATTCACATGGACATTATCTTAAACCATTTATTTAAATTAACCTTTATTCTAACATTTACACATATTATTTTAACATATTTATTTATATTACACTAGTCTTACAATATTATTTTTACAACATTATTAAAATTATTTTACATATTTATTTATATTACAATATTATTTTTAAACCATTTTTTTACTTTCTTATATTAATGTGCGTGTACTCCACAAACTATTTTATTTTACTTTTCTTTATTATTATACAAATACTTATTTCACTAACTTGATTTTATTCTATGTATTTCCTTTATTTTATTCATTTATTTAATCCTACAAACTTTACATTTAAATCATTCATTTGACCTATTATTTTAACTTGATTTTATTAATTTTTTTTATTTATTTGAACTGTTTATTTGCGATCATTTCTTCTTAATTAATATGTGCATGACAGAAAAAAATATTTTATTTTACAAAGCCTCCTTGTTATTATTGTACAAAACAATTCATCATTTTAAATACTAAAATTCTGATTCAGGCTTATAACCTATGTCAAAATAATTATATTAAACTCATAGTCCATTTCCAGTCATTTACTAACTTTTAAACTATGTCAGGTCGTTCCTTCTTCCTACATACTAACTTTATAAATTAAATGAATTTTCCTCTCTTGTCTATCCCTCGCTTATAATTTATTACTTTATCTCTTTCACCCTCAAACTGAGAATATTTCTTTCTACTCTTTTTTTTGTTTTAAATCTCCATTTAAATCTAACATGAACCTATACTTTAACCTTTTTAAATTTATGTAAAAACTTTTCTATGATATCTTCTACTTTTGATCTACATAAGTTTCTATTTTATCTGTTTCAACACTATCTGATTCTAGTTCAAATTTTATGTCTTTTATCACCTCAACTTCCTGATTTTCTTTAGCTAAATCTACCTCTATAATTCCTTGGTTTTTCTCTACATTTCCTGTTATCTCACATCTTATTTCACTTATTTCCACTCTGAGTTTCTTCATTTTTCTAATCATTTTTTCTTTGAACTCTTTCTGACTCTTCTTGAATTTCTGATACAATTCTTCTTTGAGGTCTTGCTGACTTTTTTTAAATTCCTGACACAATTCTTCTTTGAGCTCTTGTTGACTTTGCTTGATTTCTTTCCTGAATTCTTGCATCATATTCATCATCATTTTCTTCATCATCTGCATCTCAGATATCTCTTCTTTTTTATTTTCTCAATTTTTGAAACAATATTTTTATTTGACTAAATTTAAATATGAACTGTTTATTTACTTACTAGCAAAGAACATATGGCTAACTTTATCCCCTTGTCCTTTTCTCTCTACCAGTTCTTAATGCTTTAGCTCCACCCAAAATATATAACTGTTTTTCATTTAAAAGAATAATTTATTTTAAATAGCATAAATGTCAAATCTCTTTTTATTTAAAAAAAAAAGTTTCTGTCAACTCATTTTTTAAAATTAAACCACCTTAACATACGTAATTTAGCTTTTCTTGGATTGCTTACATTTCTTTTTTAATCATGTCGGATTCTGCCTCATGCTGGGAATGCTAAATATGTACTGGGTTCAATCTGTAGATCTCACACTTCATCTGGAAAATGGTTTAGCTGGTTTCAACTTTATTTCTAATAAATTTATAATCTTATTTAAATATAAATATTATGTGAACGAACTGGCACATTCGAGCAAAGGGGAAAATATTATTGACAGCAGACTGTCAATAATACACATGATCAGATCAAGCTATGTAATGCATAACACAATCACATTTTCAGATCATGGCCAACTTGGCTGCTAGATTCGAACCCCTACTATCCAAACACTTTAATTGTTTCAGAGTAAACATTGGATGCCAGCTAATCTAAGACTAACATGTTTGGGCAGTAGGCACATAATCCAGCACTTTAAAAAATCCCTTAACTATCTCAGTCTATTTTTAATTCAATATCAAAATATAGTTTCAATTAGTGGTGAAAGAATTGACTGACAAAATAAAGATTAGTTTATAAAAACAATTTGTTTTAATTAACATTTACTAAACTAATTTTAAATATTTTATAAATCTTATTTAACTAATATAACAACACACATTTATATATTTTCACACTATAATATCTTAGGAGAAAGCATTAAATAATATTTGAAATTTAAAATACAATGACACCAATATACTAGCACATGAACACACCCAACATTTTAAACACATATTAATAGTTTGCCTATGAGTGCTATAGAGTTAGTTCTTAAACTTGCCTCTTGAAACTTTATGAATGTGATGACTACTTAGAAATGAGTATAGAAAAATGTTATTACCTAAGATTTTGAACCTGGATACTTCTTGTTTGCTGCTTCCATTGAAGTACTTATAACTGGTTAGATATGACGTTTTCTTGTGGAAGTTTGATGTTGATTATTCTGAGGCATTTTCTTTAAGACAATAGATTAGATTATGAGCACCTTTAGGTTTGATATGCAGGCATCACTTTTATCAGGTAGATTGGCTGTTTTCATCAAATTTCAGTATGGAGAAACTTGTATGTTTTTTGAGGTTTTAAATCTGCATTCTTGACTCTGGACACACAATAAACTGACTGGTATAACTCAGTGATAGATGGTTCTGAACTGTTATCATGAGTGCAACTCAAACACAACTCAAACTCAACACAAACTCAACTAATTCGACTATCTGTCCGATAAAAAATTGACTATTTATACATACAATGTGTTGTCATTTTGATATCATCCAGCAATATCTGTTGTTGAAGTTCTTTTCATTAGTAGCTAATCCTTTGGTGATAAGCTTTTCATTCTGTTTTTTTTTACATTTGTAATTAGTAGCCAATCATTGAACTTGTTGTCTTATATTTTTAATTAGTAGCCATGCAAATGTGTTGTTTTTATATTTTTATTAGTAGCCAAGGCTGTGTTTTTTTATTTTTTTAACTTTCATTTAATTTTCAATATTTAATACACATACATTATATTTACAGTCAAACTCACATATATAATTTGAGATCCATTCACTATTTAGTTTTAAGATGAACTTATTTTTTTTCTTTAACTTAAATAAAAGAGATTTATGTTTTCAAACTTCATGGTACATTTTAACTAATAATACTAAGAAAAAAACTCTTTACTTCTTTATAAAACTTTAATTTGACACTTTTAAAGCAACACCACTCTCCTTTTTAATTAAATAACTATAACTTTTATTTCAAAACTCTTAAACTTTAACTTTTATGAAAGATTTTTATTTTAATAATATTTTAAACAAAATTATAATGTTCCAACACAATGTTAGTACTATATATATATATTATATATATATATATATATATATATATATATATATATATATATATATATATGTGTGTGTATATATATATGTGTGTGTGTGTTTGTGTGTCTGTATGTGGTAAATCTGACTGTTAGCAACCACAAACTTTTGCCCTCTATTTAAAAAAAACCACACGATATATTTTGTACTAAGTTTATCTAACTATATTATGTGTATCTAACTATAAATAAACTATATCTAACTCGAAAAGTTTTTAAAATGTTAATAATGAAAAAAAATCATTTTTATGCATAGTTTTGATCTATGCACATGAGAAAATTCACAAAAACGGTGTCATGTTTGTGCATACCCCTAAATGCAAGTTTCTGCAGGTAGGATGGATGAAAGAAGTATGATACATCAATCTCCACTATCCATGATTTGAGTTACATTATTCTTACTATGTACTTGTAAAGTATATAAAACTATCAATGTATTTTTTACATGAAGGTTAATAAATAAAATGAAATACAATACGTTTTTATGAACAATTTTGAGCTAGGTTATGTGTCAAAACTTAATAAGTGTCACAAAAAAAAAGACCCTTCTGTCAAAATTATGAACTACTTTTGCCACATGTAATTTTGAAAGGCAGATTTTCTATCACTTCTTTGGATCCCCAAAATAAAAATTTAAATGTTGTGGCTGTTCTGGCAGAAATTTGAAATATACATCACCTGCTTGAACTATTTCAAACTTCAGAATAAGATGTGGGTCATTTTTTTCTGAATCCATCTGTCTTTGAATACCATAGTTGATAAAATGATTTTTTGGACAAATAATTTGCCAATGCAATTTATCGTACTGCTTTCTTCCATCCTACCTGAAAAAAATTGCATTTAAAGGCATGCAGAAATATGACACCATTGTCATGAATTTCCTTGTGTGCATAGCTCAAAACTATGTATAAATATGTAGAATTACTTATTTATTATTAACCTTTATGTAACAACGTTTATAGTTAGATATACTTTATTTACAGTTAGATACACTTAGTATGGAAAAAAAATGTAGTTCAGTTTTTTTAAAAATAGAGGGCAAAAGGTTGTGTGTGCTAACAGTCAGTTTTATCATATATATATATATATTATAACGATCCGGAGAAGGAAGCTTAACGTCATCTGCACTACAGAGCACAATCTACGCATTTGAACCTAAAAAAATTTATAAAGTAGGCAGATATGTAAGTCAAAAAAAATATTATTTTATATAATTTGATATCCGGACATTAGCCCATTGTCACTAGCTCAATGAAACAGCAGAGATTTATATTTCATAAATTCTTATCTAAGAATATTTTTTTAAAAAAGAATTAAATAAGCCACTGCCAGTAATTAACATACAAACATTTATTTACGCACATATATATATAAAATTTAACATTATTATTTTAGCATGTTTACATTTTAAAAACTAATTTACATTTTTAACTTTGATTTATTTTACATTTTAATTTTTATAAATTTACATTTTAAATATTATAAGTTCACACAGATGGATTTATAAAATGTGTTTTTAAAATGTTGAATATAGATCGGTTACATAGATTACACGGTCAAAAACATTTCAAATAAACATAAACAAGCAAAATACAAAGTCATTGACACCAACAATTGCATAGGGAATACAAGAAACCCAATGGTATTCATCATAAGATACCGCAGAGACACCAATACCTTAAAAGACATCCGAATAAATACATTTTAGATACTCACTAAAAGGTATAATTATTTACTGAATGTCTATATATTTTGATCAAATATAAAAACCAAAAACATAATTAACCAATAACGAATCCATGCAAGTGGCTATACCCAACTTAAATTTAATGCATTTTTATTTAGAGTGTTGAGTATGAATAGACTACATAGATTTGCATTTGAAAGAAAATAATCTAACCTTATTTAACCTTAGGCCAAAAGTTCACAGTCAAACCGGCTTCAATCCGTCTGATACATTTATGTATTCAATGTAGCACAAAAATATGACAACACAAAAAACTATACTGTCAGGAATGTACATCTGAACAGTAAGTAGAGTTAGAGAAGACATTGTCTCTCTACCAACAGGAGTGCTACATCTGTTGGCAAGTAAAACAATAAACAAAAAACTCCATAGGAATGGACTACAGTCCATTGCCGACTTACAAACCCATCCAAAGGCAAACAGAAGGTGTGTGGCATATATATGCAATCCTACCAGTAGCGAATCTCATACTTCATCTACTAATTACACCAATATATCCAATACATTGACCTAATTCAACTACAAAATGAATAACCTAAGATTACCCTCCCCTAATATAACTTTACAAATCTATAGAGCCATTCATGCCTGACTTAAGTTTAATATTTATATAGTTTATTTTATTGAAAAACATAAATCATAATAAAAACTTAAAAGAACAAAAAAATAAATAAATGGAAATGATTTTACAAAAGAAATACATCAAATAATATTATACCTAATTAATAAGTAATTTAGTTTGGTCAGATAGAAATCTATTTCTATTTTTTTAAACACGGAACAAGTTTAAAAGTCAAGTTCTTATTGTTTAGAAATGTTCATTAAATATATATATTTAAAGCTGAGAGTTCAAAAAGTTCTTATGATTTCAAAACATTTCTTTTATCCGTTGCTTGCCATTTGAATGTCAATTCCCATGCTGTCCTAAAGATATTGGTATTCTGTTGGCCGATTTATTTATTCATCCGGAGATCTTTTGCTTTGGCTGGTCCTCAATGTAGAAAATATGTCATTTCTTTTTTTTAACAAAACTGAAGGGATTGAAGAGTGCGTTTTTTCAATCCCTTCTCCCACAACTCCGCACTAATACATATCACCACTCTTAATAATAACTAACTAATAATCTCCAAACTTTTCCTTTTATATTACCTTTAGGATCCAATGGACATTACATCATCATTGATGATGATCCTTCTGTTGAGGTCCAATTTCCTGATGGATTTCTCTCATTCACTATTAGTTTCTATTGTTTCCCTATCTGACTGTTGCTTATACATTTAAATGCTTAAAGAGCTAGTTCACTTTGACTAATTTAAATTATCATTTCCATTTCTGATTAATTAATGTGTTTTCCAGACTTAAAGATATTTTTATCTTTAAATCTTTTTGTTGAAAGATTTAGTTTTTCTATTTTTAATAAAGTTTTATTTTAATATTTTTTTTATATGTGCTATTTTATATATATATATATATATATATACGAGTTTAAGATGATTTTTTAGTTTTCAATTTTTAATTCTTAAAAAAGAAATTTTTATTTGCGAACTTTTATTTTTTTATGTTTAATAATAAAAAAACAATGTAACGTCATCTGTGCCCATTACAATATATTGTACCCTTTTGTTTAGATAAGAATGAATTGTTTACATCAATTTACTGGAAAATTATAAATTTTAAAGATAAGTAAAGGAATGATGTATGTTATGTGTGGATGATCTTTTAATAATTCAGTTAGGGCAAGTAAAATAATTGATGTATAATATTGTGTTAGTATTTTGAAATAAAACTGTTAATTAAAAAGTATTATAGGATTGTATGGTTGGGAAAACTGGCCATAATAAATACTGATTTAATAAGTCTTATAAATAAATGATTAAAGTAAATTTTAAAAGTAGACATTTAAAGTTAAATGAATAGACTATTTAATAATAATTATTATATTTAATAATTCTATTAAAATCATTTAATTAGAAGTAATAAAGTGGGAGAAAAGTGTATATTTGATTTTATAATATTGGAATAAATATTCTAAATTTTGCTATAGTATTATTTTTATGTAATATTTTATAAATTAAGTTATTTATTTTATTTTCATTTAAATTATTAGCATCTTAAGTATTTTTGTAAATCATTTGATGTGTAGATATTCACATGTGTGCTTGAGAAGTTTTTCTAGTATAGTTGCAAAATTATTTAAAATTATAATATAAGATTTAAAAATTTTAGAGTTGTTTATTCAAGGATAAAATAATATTAGCTGTTATAAATATTAAATTAGGTCTTTAAAATAAGTATAATAAATAAAATAAGATTTTTATTTTGTTTTGAAAATAAATACATTTTGTTTAAAAGACGGATAGAAATAGTAATAAATGTTATAAAGTGATTATTAAAAGTTATTTTAAAGTATTTATTAAGTGTAAATAAATATGAAAATTAATTAAGAATTAAATAATAATATAAAAAATAAATATTTAGTAAATTATTATTTGTTTTATCTTTAATCCAGCATTGTTTTCCCACCGTCATAAGAAGTAAGCATTTTTTAAGTTGACCAATCAAATGTGTAGTAGGCTTAAGTATAAAAGAGCTGCACAAATTTTGCAGATTGATATTATTATAATTCTTACTATCATTATTATTGTTACTACAACTTTAGTTAATTACATATATTAGTAATAGTCAATTTTATTATTTTAAATTCTAAAAAGAAGGGATATTAATTTATTATTATAAGATTGTGCGATATAGAAATGCATGGCTAAAAAGTTAAGTAATTCCTTGCCTGCTACTCTATTACATCTAATTTAACATCAACCTAAACATGAAGAAGTCATCATTGAATTTAAATGTATTGATGAAAATACTGAATCATTATTTTTCTACTAGGCACATAATTTTGCCTATATTAACTGATCATGCTAACTTAACTAGTAAATTTACTAAATAGAACTTCACAGAGAGGATTCAGAAAAGCTTGTCAAAGATGGAAAAAAAAAGAAATCTTTTATTCTGAAAGCTATTTTAAAATATAATAGTTTTTTTAAAAAAACTTTTAACGTAAAAAACAATTATTTTAAGATGCAAAAATATTTCTTTATGAAGGAATATTGAAAATTAATTTTTAAAAAATATAATTTTGTTTTAAATTAAAATGAAGATTACTAGTAAAATAATTTATATTGTATTGGAAAATCTTTAAAATAAGTTAGTTGTTGTATGCTGGACATACAAAGATATTCGGTAATTACTTATAAAATATTTAAAACTATATGATAAATACCGTGGATGCTGATTGTTGTATCAAGGAACACTGACCTGTGGGAAATTTGAATGAAAGAAGTAAAATTTTAGAAGATATATGTCATAATATAGGATTAAAATGTATTTAACATTTATGGTTGGATATAAAAGAAGAACCCTTAACTATTTGCATTGCAATTGGAATTTTTTACAAGTCGAATTTGTTTTATTTTCTTTATTATTAAAAAGAATTGTGGTACATGTCGTGAAAGTTGAACTATTGTAGCATGCGTGGTTTTTTTGGTATCAAAGGAAGATGTTTCTTTGTCAATAAATGCTGTACAGGAAGAAAAGAAAATTTTCTATAATGAACTTTGTTGGAGTTTATTTTTGTAAATATGATTTTAAATTTTATTTTTATTAACTTTCATAAAAATGCTTATAGAATAGAAATAGGATAGGAACATAGAACATTAAATTATTTACTAACCTAGTGATTAATTATTAAAAAATCTTTAATACTTTTTAAAAAAGAAACTTAATATTTTTTAAAGTATGATGATGTGGAATAAATGATATTTAAATAATGTTTTATTTAGTTCATGATCCCCGAGATATTAATGAAAAAATCGACAAATAATATGTATTATTGATGTTAATAATTATAGGAATATTGACCTTTTTTATGTATTTTATTACTGTATATTTTAGTGTGGATGTATAAAACAGATATGAAAAACACAATGCATACACATCGCTTGTAATTTGTTTATTCATGTTAAAAATATGCATACTTTTAGTAATATTATAAGTCCATTTGAATATAAGAGAAATATAAGTATATGATTCTGTTATAACTGAATTTAATGTTTATTTTAAGTGATCAAAATAATAAACTGGGATATTGATATTGATTGTTTGTATTTATGTTTAAAGTTACTAAGGGATAAAATAATATTTTCTTATTGATTAGTTTATTTTAAAAATGAATTTATTTATTGTTATAAGAATGTAGGAGTGGATTTAGCTAGGTAAGCTTGATATAAAGTTAAATGGAACTAATATAATATTTTTATGTAAGATTTGTCTATATGGAAATAAGTGTAGACAATAGTGATTATTATGCAAGTAAAGATAACTTAGCCCTATAGCTTGTATATGTTCATGGTAGTGTTATTTTCTGTATGTTGACGTTTTCATGTTCCAGGGAGCTGAATAAATAGCTTGGACATTATAATAATTAGTAGAGGTGATGAGATGAAGTAGTCATACCTCAATTTTATGATACACTGTTACCATGATGAATATTTAATAGAAATGCTATTGAATTAAAATGATTTATTCCATATACCTACTTGTGTATTTATGACCGATATTGTTCGGATTTCATCGTAAAGGATAATATTTTAAAATCTGAAATAATGAATAAGTTTGAAGTGTAGAATTATTTTTGAAGAAGATAAAATGGGTTATATTGTTTTAAAGTAATGATATAAGTAAGTGTAAAGAGTACAAGATAATAATTTGTTAATAAAGAATCATAAACTTTTTATATTTGGAAATAATTATTATTTATTACAAGTGAATAAATAATGATTAAAGTGTGTTTTAAAAGATATTATTAAATTATTAAGTTTTAAAAGGTTTAATTTTAATGCATATTTTTTACAAGTAAAAGAGATATAATTAAATTGCGTTTGAAAAATATAAGTGATCATAATTTTATAAAGAAGTTATTCTATAATAGTAATACATCAATACTTACATTTTATTTGACATGAAATTAATGATTAGCAAGCAGTCTAGGTTAATGGATATATGTTTAATTAGGATTATTTACATTATTAATAAATTAAAAAGCATTATTTGGGACAATAAAAGTATTTTAAAAAGAACTAAATAACAGGTAATAAATGTATATTGAATTGCAAATTTAAATTATATATTTACAATGTACTGATTTCAAGAAACTTAATAGAAGCCAGAAAAATACTATGGTAATAATTTGATGATAGGTATTTTATAAAGCAATGTTTTTGTATCATATATTTAATTTATTTAATCTATTTTTGTGAGATTACCTAAATGGGAGTAAAACCAGTTCATTCATGTTGTATATACTGTATATAATTTATTGCTGAAGTTTATTAATAAATTTGTTAAGTTTTGTTTATAAATCTTGGTGTCAACTCAATTTTTTCACATCACAATTACATAATCACAGATAATTAAAATTAAGACATGATATTTGCACAATATAAATAAAGCTATTATTTAAGAATTATAATGTTTTATTGATATGATTTTTATTTAAGAAATTTCATTTATTATACCATTATGATGGTCATAGAATAACCAAAGAATATTTACACAGAATTATATTATTAGTGATTGCCACATATTCTCAGATTATAAGATCATACCATATATGTTTACTTAAGATGCAATATGGATAGTAGAAGATTACATTATATTATTATGTGTTATCCATGAATAATATTACAAGTAGATAAGATATAAGATTAAATTATAAATTGAAGATTAATATTATTATTTTATTATTAATAATATTAGTCAGATATAGTTGGGAATGATATTAAATCCCTTATCATGCTTAATTAGATAAAATATAAATGTTTCAAATTATTTTAAAAGATCCTGAGATTATTTGAGTTAGAGTATTTAAATAAAGATGTGAGGATTATTTTATAGAGATATTTCTAATTAATTGGAATTAATTCATTAGAAATAGTTTTACTTGGTTAATTATTGTTGAAGACATAGGAATGATATAGATGAATTGTTTGCAATAATAGGAAAAAATAGTATTCTTATGTCATTGAAGTGATAATCTGTGGAATATTGGCTCAATGTATTTGTCTTGCCACTTGTAAATTCACTTCATAGTCTCATGATTTTATTAGATATTTATTTATTTAATTTAGGTAACAAAACCATATTTTTATTTGTTAATTTCAATTAATTAATAATAGATATTTATTAGATACAATTTAAAAGAACTTGATTATTTATATGAGCTAGACCAATTTATTATTATTACAAATTTCCTAGAACTGAGGGTACAATATATATATATATATATATATATATATATATATATATATATATATATATATATAGTAACAGGCACACATGCTGCTACATTAATTTAAATAAAATTAAAAATTAAAAGTAAAAGTTTTGCAAATAAAGAAGTTTTTTTTTTTTTTCAGAATTAAAAATTGAAAATTAAAAGTCATCTAAAGTTGTATCTATATGTAAAATAACACAGATGAAAAATTACAAAAAAAAAAAAATATTAAAAAAGAAAAAAGTATTTTAAAACTAAATTTTAAGAAAAAACTTTAAGATTTAAACATAAAATTATATTTTAAAGAATGTAAAATAATTAATTCTATTGTGTAAAATGCTAAAAAATGAAAATGATTATTTTTAATTAGTCTTAAGTCTACTAGCCTTTGGGCATTTTAAAATTTATAATTAAAGGTCAGATAGGAGAGAAAAACAATAAGAACAGAATAGCCAATAAAAAATACCTCAGGAAAGAAACCATGTGAAAGGATCATCATCATCATGGTGTCATGTTCAGTTAATCTGGAGATTTGATATAAAAACAAAAATAGTTTTTGAGTTTTTTGGTTGAGGTGTGTGCTATATCTGTTAAGTCCAGAAGAGTTGAAGAAGGTATTGAAACGATGCACTTTTAATCCCTTCAGTTTTTCTAAAAAAAATAAAAAATATATCATTTTCCTATTTTGCATACCCCAAAACATCATGGTTCTGCAAAAAACTATACCAGATAGAGTAAAAGATCTCTGGATGAATAACACTTGAATGGCAAACAGCATATTGGTCTTTCCCAGGACATTGTAAGAATTAGAAACAAAGGGATTCAAATCACAAACTATTAAAGATATATATATGTCAACAGATGGCATTCTACCAAAAACACCGTCAAGCATTTGTTTACATAAACGTCAGAGCATGCATTCACTATCTCTAACTTTAATTCTACTTTCAGATCATGATTTCAAGCTATTTGCTATCGTCAGGGAAAGACAATTCCTGTCTTTCACTGATGATAGCAAGTAGCTTGAAATCATGATCTGAAAGTAGAATTAAAGTTAGAGATAGTGAATGCATGCTCTGACATTTATGTAAACAAACGCTTGACGGTGTTTTTGGTAGAACGCCATCTGTTGACATAAATACAAGCGTTAGCAAGTTTTTAACTTGTTTTTTTGTTTTTCATATATATATATCATAAACATTAAGAATAAATATTTTCAATATTTAAATAGAAATATAAATTCCTATCTGACAAATTAAATAATTAATAATTATTTTTATCATATGTAGTTTTAAAATCATTTCCATTAATTTAATTGTTTCATTTTTTTAATTGTTTATTATTTTATTTGTTTTGTTGTTGTTTTTTTCACGTTAAGCTAAAACTTTTTATTAAATCATGTTAAATTTAATTTGGGTGTGAATGGCTGCATAGATTTGTAAAGTAGTGTTAGTTTAAGGGAGGGCAAATCTTAGGTTATTTGTTTCACTGTTAAATTGGGACAATAGATTGGAGTTGTTGGTGTAATTAGTAAATGTAGCATGAAGAACCCCCATGTGCAGGATCACATTATATGCCACACTTGGGAAAAAATAAGTCCCATTTCCTACTGACCATTGGAAGCAGATGGTATTCCCTGCTCTTTGGATCACCCCTTTAGAATATGGAATGGAATGGTAAGAAGGCTAAAAAAACACAATATTTTCTATGGAGTTTTCTTTTTATTGTTCTTTTCAACAGACAGACAATGTATTCCTGTACTGTATGAGAGACACTTCTTCTCGATAACCATGCTGTTCAGATGTGCATTTGCTGACATATTCAAGCTCGATATATCAGATAGATTGGTGTTAGTTTGAATATGAATTTTTGGCCTGGGGTTGAATAAGGGATTTAGATAATTTTCTTTTTCGAATGCAATCTATGTAGCCTATCCATATTCAACCCTAAAAGAAAAAAAAAAAATCCATCTTTGTGAACTTATAAAATAAAAGAAATAAAAAGTAAGTCAAACTCTAAAGTAATCATTATAATAAAATAATCCTGATATTTATATATGTGCAAAATAAATGTTTCTGTGTATTATTAATCTGGCAGTGGCTTATTCTTATTTTTTATTATGTTTATTTCATTAAAATTAAAATATATATTATCTCTGCTGCTCCATGAACTAGTGACTGGGGCATAGCAATCTATAATAAAATAAAATTGGATCTTAACTTAAGTTTTTGCCTACTATATAAATTTTCCAGGTTTGTATGGCCTGGTAGTGTCCTTGTATGGCAGATATGGTAAGACTTAAATATCTTAAACCCTGACCATTATATATATATATATATATATATATATATATATATATATATATATATATATATATATATATATATATATATATATATATATATATATATATATATATATATATATATATATATATATATATATATATATATATATATCATCTTATCAACCATTATCAATCCACTGCAGGATGAAGGTCTCTCCAAGTTTAATCCATCTTCTCCGATCTTTAGATTCTCTTCTCCACATCACCCCTACACATTTTCTTATTTCATCCATCCATCTTACATGTGGTCTCCTTCTGGGTCTTTTACAATCTCTTGGAATCCAGTTTAAAATTTCAATTGTCCATCTATTATGATCTCTTCTAGCAATATGTCCAGCCCAACTCCACTTCAATCTTTTAATTTTTTCAATGAGGTCAGTAACACCTGTTTGTTCTCTTACCCATACATTGCGTTTTCGATCTCTTCTTGTTACTCCCAACATACATCTCTCCATACTTCTTTGAGTGGTCTGAAGTCTCTGTATTGATCTTCTATTAAGTGTCCAAGTCTCAGATCCATAAGTAAGAACTGGTAAAACACATTTGTTAAAAACCTTTCTTTTCAAACACATAGGCATATTTCCTTTTAATATCAAGTTATTTCTACCAAAAGCACTCCAACCAAGTTTAATTCTATGATTAATTTCCTCTATTATGTTTCCATCTGTATTAATAATCTGACCAAGGTGTTTGTAACTCTTAACTTCTTCTAATTCATCATAATCAATCTTTATTTTCAAATTTTGAGCAAATCGATTAAACATTACTTTAGTCTTTTTAACAATTATTTTTAGTCATACTTTCCTACTTTCATCTGATAACTCCTGCAACATTTCCTGCAGCTCGAAAGCATTATTTGAAAAAACAACTACATCATCTGCGAAATCTAAATGACTTAAATAATCTCCATTTACTTTCACTCCTTTAGTTTCCCATTTTAATCCACAAAATACTTCTTGCAGCACTGCTGTAAAAAGTTTTGGAGATATGGAGTCACCTTGTCTTACACCTTTCTCAATGTTGACTTTCCCAGTATCATTATGTAATCTAATTGTTGCTGTTGCATTTTTATAAATATTCTTTGAAATATGACAATATCCTGGATCTATACCTTGATGATCCAATGCTTTAATCACTGAAGAAATGTTTATAGAATCAAATGCCTTTTCATAATCTACAAATCCAAAACATAATGACAACTCATATTCATTTGTCCTTTCTATAACTTCTCTCAATACTTGAATATGATCTACTGTACTAAAACCACTTTTAAATCCAGCTTGTTCTCTTGGTTGGTGAAAATCCAAGGTTCTCTGTAGACAAGTTGTAATTATCTTGGTAAAATTTTTATATAAAACTGATAAAAGGCTGATAGGAGTTTGCTATTAACTGAAGGAGACTCTTTGATCTTGGAGGCCTTAAAGGAACAGAGCAGGGCAAATTCCTAATGTCCACTCCATACGTTCTTGTCGTTGCAGCTGTTATTACTATATGTTTATTCATATAGTATACGAACATGGATGGGCTGCTCACCAACACACATTAGCCAGCGTGGTGAGTTTATTGGCTTTTTACCTCTGAGTTTAAGATCAAGAAACACCATGGTCTTTCTTCTCAGTGCCTGATAAGGCAGAATGAATGTTTGTGTAAATGATAAAGATTTTTCACAATTATACAATTATGACAGACAAAAATAAAGCATGGCCCTTAATCCCAGGAGGCTGTAAAGTCACCAACCAAGGCAGCGGTTGGTGGCCGAAGGCAGAAAGTGCTAGGAATATCCTGGAGGCGGACCCAGGCTGCCATTTGATGATGACTTTTTATTTAGGTACTTACAACTGCAGATCACTTTCAAGTGAAGGAAGATTGCAAGAATTAGAAGAAGAACTCTCTTATATTAAATGGGTTATTATTGGACTTTGTGAAGTTAGAAGAAAAGGTGAAGAGACAATTGATTTAAAAAGTGGACATATGCTCTATTATAAAGGCACAAATATTGGAAATACAAATGGAGTAGGATTCATTATAAATAAAAAGTGGAAGAACAATATTGTGGAGATTGATGGTGTATCAGACAGAGTGGCAAGATTAGTTATACAACTTAATAGCAGATATCAAATGCAGATAATTCAGGTTTATGCCCCAACAAGTTCTCACAGTGATGAAGTAGTAGAAGATTTTTATATGGATGCACAAAAGGCTTTTGATCAGAGTAAACAACATTTTAAAATTGTTATGGGAGATTTTAATGCTAGAATTGGTAAACAAATGAAAGATGAAAGTGTTGTAGGTAATTTTGGTTATGGTAATAGAAATGAGAGAGGACATAGACTTGTGGAGTTGGCAGAGAAGGAAAAACTTTATATTATGAATTCTTTTTTTTGAGAAAAATGTTAGAAGGAAATGGACATGGAAGCATCCAAATGAAGTTACAGCAGAATTGGATTATATTTTGACTAACAGGAAATACATATTGCAAGATTGTAATGTTCTTAATAAATTTAACACAGGAAGTGATCATCGATTAGTAAGGGGTAAGATACATGTTAATGTAAAACTAGAGAGACAAAAATTGTTAAGAAAAACTATATTTACAGTTGATATTCCTAATCTTCAGAAACATTCTAATGAATTTAAATTAGAACTTACAAATCGGTTTCACGTATTAGTAGATTTTGAACATGATTCAGATTTGAATGAAATTAATATGAAAATAACTGATACACTTTTAAAAACTGCAACAAAGATAGCTGGTAGAAAAAAACAGCAATTGACTAATAAAATTTCTACTGAGACTAGAGAACTTATAAAGAAAAGATGGAATATGAAGATATGCAAGAATGATGCATTAAAAAGAATTGAATATCTCGAATTTTGTAAAATGGGGCGGAAAAGAGTTGAAAATGATATAAGAAAGTATAACTGCGAACTAGCAAGAAAAGCTGTAGAAGAAAATAAAAGTCTTAAGAATGTAAAACAACATTTTGGTATTGGTAGGAAATATATATCTGCAATAAGGAAAAAAGATGGAATTATTACTAAAAAGAGGGATGACATTATGAAATTGGTAGAAGATTTTTATCAAGAATTATATAGTAATAAAGAACAAGTACCTCCTATATCTATTACATCTTCCGAATTGCCCAGAATTTTAAATGAAGAAGTGAGAAATGCAATTAAATGTATGAAAAAAGAAAAGGCTCCAGGTAATGATGGAATTATAATTGATATATTAAAAGAAGCAGGTGAAGAAACAGAAAAAATATTAGCAAAGTTATATACCAAATGTCTAAATGATAAAGATGTACCGGATGATTGGAAGAATGCAGTAAAAATATTAATATTTAAAAAAGGTGATAAAAAGATATTAGATATTAGAGATATATATATATACATATATTGAAACAGTAAGGTCTGCTTTGCAGATCTTCGTTTTACCTTTTCTCACCTACTTTCTACCCTCATACTTTAGTTTGAACCCCAATCTATCATAGTGTGTCTTCAATACACTTATATACCGAAAATCCCGCCTAATTTTAAACCACGAGCACAATGCTCATATTATATATATATATATAACTTATTCCCAAATAAAATAAAATATTATGAATTATGTATTTCTTCACATAATTTACATTTATTAAAATGTAAGTTATATAAGTCGTAATTGCGCACACACTATGATATCCATTTTAAAACATATCAAAATTATAAATTGTTAGTTATTTTGTTTGGATCTATTTACAAATATATTACCGTCGTAATATATTTTGATTTAAAATAAAATTCATTTAGTAAATATTCGTTTAGTAGATAGATTCAAATATTACAATTTAAAATAAAATACTTTTCGTTTTATTTAATAAAAATCATCCCAAATATTTCTGTTAAAATAAATGAGGGACAATAGTTTAATTATATAAGTTTATCTAAAAACAGCAGCTGTCCACTTAAGTTTTCTTTAATTAGTAGCAGTAATTTTAATTAAATCTAGTTTGTAATTCAAATGTCGATGGGGAAGTTAACAAAAGAAATTAATTAATGTTGAATTCCTTTAGACATTCGGATAGATTTAATTACAGCAGATAAGTCCAATAATTTTGTATGATCCAGGGCAAGTCTATTGTTAAATTTTACTATAAAAAGGATGGTTTTCTTTTGTTCTCCATTCTAAGCTTTTAAAGAATTCTGAGTTGTCTAAAGGTTTCTGAGTTGTTCTAAGATTCTAATAATTTGCTAACCTTGACATGTCCGATTAGAGGCATTAAGATGGCTATGTCCTCTCAGAATAGCCAGCTGCTGCTCCATACCATCAGAAGTTATCACACGGACCCCGGAACTGCTGCTGCCACTGCCAGAATATGAACATTCCAGATTTTGCTGCTGAATTATAAAACCTGCCGAACATCTACCTGCAAATGCGTTTACAGAGGTAACCCAAATTAACCCAAGAACTCTTGTGATTCCTAACTAACATGCTATAGCTATTTAACATTGTTTTCTTATATTTCACAACTTCATTATGTATTTCTTTCATGTATTTAAATATACTCAACATTTTGCTCTCTATCCTTGGGTTAATATTTTCTATTTATAAAGCTTTCTTTTATTGTATTATGATAATGTGTCAGAATCGTCTTTGACCGAGTGAACTATTCCCTCTATTGAAAGTAAGACGCTGTTATTAAGGCATATTTTAAATTTATAATTTTCCAATTTTTTGATCTTGCAAATCACTCGTTCGAGGGCGATTCTTTTCTTTAATGTAAATAAATCACATAGTTTAAAATCTACATGCTATTGATTTTAATCTAATATAAGAGTATGTGTGAAGTCAATGATTTAAATGTGTCCCCAAATGCATGATTGCATATATAAATCTATACTTACTTTTCAAACCCACAAGCATGCATTTTCCTATTTTAATTACCGTGTTCTACTTTCATTATAAAGTTCATCATTGACGTCGAGAATGTGCGGACCCTCTTAAATGAATTTCGGGGAATTTGATTGGGCATTTCTCTTAATCCGAGTAAAACCCATTTAGTATGTTTTTATATACACTAGTCTCGTATTGCTGGTACATAAATTGGTTGTTGAGACCGCTTTGTTTTATTTTTCCAAGGATTCTTTACACGGCTAAGGCTGTTCTCTCCACACTTGCAGTTTCCAGGCAGAGGGTCTCCAGAATTACACCCCTGGGAATTAAACACAATCATCACACAGTTGCTAAGTTTCGGCTGTTCCTCAAAATACTTTCCTACGGGTTAGCGGCGAGATGCCCTCCGTAATTATTCCGGATCTTCAATATTGTTTCATTTTATATTTATTTTACAAAGCATCCATGACTTAAACAAGTCACACCCTCCAACTTTATAAATTCACTATCAGCAATACTGACCTCCCAATACAAATCTATTATTATTATTCTCAAATAAATGCTTTGATCCCATTCCCACATTTGCTTAGTAAGCTTTAGTCCGTACTATTCTCGAAATCAATAAATATTTTAGAACATTTAATTTCAAATATTGTCTTAAACTTGTCTATTTACTCAAAGCACCTCGCACATGTTCCTATCTTGTCAAGCACATTATCATAACGCTATTAGCCCGAGGAATAGAATATATCACTCTGTTTTAAAACCTTTTGTCATTACTGAAATATAAATGCCAACAATTTTTTAATACGCGTCCCTGACTCATATAAGCAGACAATGGCGTTATATATATATTTATATAAATAAATTGTGTGAAATTATTTAAAACTAAATTTTATCTCTTATTTTATTGGATTCCTATCACTGTCTCGGTCTATATATATATTTTCTGCATTTCTTTTATAAATCCATAGACGTTAATTAGCCACCCAAACTTATCTTAGTATAGAGTCTTTTGTTTCTCCCTGACCACCAGGCACCGGTAAAAGGTTATACTAGTTGTAGCATCAGATGCATTATCACATAGGTGGTGCTGTGAAATTTGGACTTTAGATTCGAACTTAGTATATCTAGAAGGCAACCCCTCCTAGAATGTTCAGTTTAGGGTGTGGGGTTTGAATTATGCAGTGTGTTAGCGAGATAGACGTTTCTGACCGTTACAATATATATATATATAATTAATCAATATCTGTATTCCAATTATAATAAAATATATAAAATTTTTCAAACCCATACAATAATTAATACAGTAAACAATATTTTATAAACAGATATTCTCATATAAAATGAACTAACTATGATATCAATTTTGAAAAAGGAAATATTTTAGCAAAAATTGAACAATATGACCTGAGATTGCTAAGACCAGCTATAAAAATTTTTCAATGGCCCAAGAGCATAAATGAAAGGTGTGGATTAAAGTAGATAAACAACATTTGGAAGAAGCTATTGGAAGAGAAAATAAATTTTAAAACTTCTTAACTGATAGCATTTAAATATGAGGGGAAAGAAAATGATAAAAACGATTTTAAATCTCACACACATTTTTATGATTTGAGACTCTGAGGAAGGTACTTGATATTGTACTGAAACATCAGCATTTAGCATTTTCACTACATGGAATACCTCGCAAATACTACTACTACTACTACTACTACTACTACTACTACTACTACTACTACTACTACTACTACTACTACTACTACTACTACTACTACTACTACTACTACTACTACTACTACTACTACTACTACTACTACTACTACTACTACTACTACTACTACTACGACTACTACTATGACTACAACTACGACTACTACTACTACTACTACTACTACTACTACTACTACTACTACTACTACTACTACTACTACTACCACCTTACAACTATTACCAGCTCAGCTCAGATGTAACGTTTATTTATTACAACCACCAAATGACAATATCAAACCAACAACCCATCTGTCACATGACCTCCCTCAGAATCATTGGTGATGGGATAGAATAATAATAAGAATATTTGACAGGGCAACAAATTGCAACTTCAATTAAATATTTAGACTATAATAAATAATAAATAAATAGAGGAAACACTGAGAGCACAGTAATAAAAATAATACTAATACTCTTGGCAATTCGTATTTATAAAATAGAATAAACTTTAAGCTCCACTCCCTTTACTATTTATACTTTCAGCACACTTTCCATTCATTACCATTAAAATTTGTTTCAGATTATAAATAATTCCTTGCCCATCTCCATCTTCCTGATCCATCCCTCGATCATCCTCACATTCATAAGTCCATTGTAGTACTATCTTTTTTACTCTCATTTTTTATTGTACTAGCTCATTTTTTTTCTATGATAATCTTTCTCAGGGTTTTATAACAATAAGGTCTGGAAATCGAAGAAGCTGCTGTGGATTATTGGTGAAAAACACTCTTTTTCATCATTACCTCCATAGACCTTGACTGACTTTAACATGGCCAATATCCACTTACACTAAAGCTCTAATAATTAAGCTTACATTAAATTGAGAAAATAACATATTAAAACACCTTCATAACTTAAGAAAAATCCTGAAGAAGTTTATCAGGTAAGGTGTTTGAATACAGCGGATGGGGAAAGGATTTTATGCCTACCCACTGGATCCACAATCACCCAATAACCCACCCAGAATTTGTATGCTATACTTTAAATATACTAAATGATTTATGGAATATCGGCAATTTAATCCTTACAGTGTTACATAAGCTCAGAAAATCAACCAGGGCTCCAAATATAAATAACAGAGTATTGTCACATGATTGGACTTGAAAATTCTATATTGTAGTAGGCCACAAAACATTGAGACATACACAAAAAATTGTATTCTAAAACAACATTTTTTTTTATTATCAAACGTAAATCAATAAAATAGTATTTACATTATTTACATAATTCCAATGGATTTCACTTATTCTTCAACAGTATAATAAGAAAAATAATCCCTAAATGTATTGCTAATTTTGCGATGTGATAGAATAAAATGTTTTATTCTTATTCACTAAAGAATCACAGTTGCCAAGGAGTAATAATACTAAAACCAATATATAATGATAATATTTTCTTTCTTTCATTTTTTTAAAATTAAGATATAGTGAACATTAAATTTTTATCCCAATTTTTAATTCTTTCTATTACTGATTTATTTTCTAACTACCCTATTAATTCTGAAGATAATTTTCCGATAATAAAATTTCATAATTTCCCAATATTTATTTTAGCTTAATATTTTTTCATCTTGTGCTTTACAATGGAGATATTTTAAGTATTGCTTCCCTTCTCGCAATCAAGTTACTTTTCATGTGTTAAGAAATCGGTACTTAGCTCAATCACTATCATAAATGTATACAATATATATCAATGTTCATACAATGATAATAATAACAGTTTCTTATTCCTGTCTTTCACTGACGATAGAA
The DNA here is from genome assembly GCA_028023455.1 of Epiperipatus broadwayi. Taxonomy (NCBI): domain Eukaryota; kingdom Metazoa; phylum Onychophora; class Udeonychophora; order Euonychophora; family Peripatidae; genus Epiperipatus; species Epiperipatus broadwayi. The sequence goes on from JAQFVV010006271.1 coordinate 4,507,114, forward strand.
AATAGCTTGAAATCATGATCTGAAAGTGGAATTAAAGTTAGAGATAGTGAATACTCGCTCTGACGTTTATGTAAACAGAAAACTATGCTTGACGGTGTTTTTGGTAGAATGCCATCTGTTATCATAAATACAAGCGTTAGCAAGTTTTTTAACTTGTGTTATTTTTGTTTGTTTTTCATAAATTTACCTTTGAGGTCTTTCTTGCAATGATGTATATTGCAGAGGCTTCTACTATGTGGTGATGCTGAACTGAGATCAGACCCATGTAGCTATCTGGTTTGCTATGCTGAGTTTGAAGACATTAACGTGTCTAAAAGATTCACGCTTGCAAGCTGAATAGAAACTGTTTCTAAACTTCAGTGATTTTACCATTCCAGTGAAGTTCTCAGCTGACTGTGAGAACACTTTCTAGATGATTTTATATTCACATCACCTACTATATTATTGAGTCTTATTTAACTTCCTTGTTATTCTTCACCCTTATTAATTCAATAAAACATTTAAATAAAGCAATGTTTCAGTATAACAATCGCACATATAATATCCATTCTCATTCTGACGTCAAATCAGTTTTACGACTTTGTAACCAACATTTTAAATGAGTACTTTACTATATCTGAAATTCATACACTCATAATGAATTTCAACATTAATATGAGGGTAGGCAGTGACCTGAATAAAAGAAAATCATTTTCACTAAGATTGAGGTATGCTAGAATTTTATCACTAGTCATACAGGAAGACATAGGTATACCTAACATTCTCTGGCCATCAATAAAAAAAATCATCTTACGATGTAGAAAATAAGCAAGTGGGAAACTTCCACTGCATTTGAGTACATTATGAAAATGAAAAAAAAAACTTTAGAGAGTGAATTATACTAAAACTACATTAGCTTAATGAGAATTATTTATCCATCCATGAGTACAAGTGTCTAACACCAATTTGTACAAGTAAAAATTTACATATACACTCCTCTCACGAAATAGTATACCAAAACATTAGCAAACACTTTTTTCAAGCCTTAATTAGCTTATATCTAAACCACTTTAACTTTATAACAATAATAAAAAGAAGAAATGTGTATTAACTTTTAAAACCACCTTTTTATACTTTTGTCACATAATGACATTTTATCATTATATTCACCCATTCTTTATAAAACATGTCAATAAACCTAACGATTTAATAATAATACCTGACCCAATTCAAAACATTTCATTTAACAATATCTCTCACACCCCTCATAAAGCAAAAACAAAAAAAAAAAAATCAACAAATTAGTATTGGGAATAAGGCACATACAAAATTATTTGATATTAACTTATCAACTTAAAAAAAAACACGAAATGCATAACATAGATTAAATGTAAGCTGATATATATATATATATATATATATATATATATATATATATATATATATATATAAAAATAAAAAAAAAATATATAAAATATATATATAAAAAAACACATTGGATAATTTCTTGAGAAATTTTAGTCCACTTCATTGAAGCACTCCTTGAGACTTGTCATTTCCGTTTTGAGTTTTAGGACAATATCCAAGTCTCTTTTAGTTGCAAATTATTCTTCCAGGCCTTTATTGAAGGAAGCACTTTTATATATGATCAATCCTTATAATAGAATGTAATAAATTTTCATTTTTAGTTATAATATTTAATCTATTTTGGGCTCTTGGCATATGAAGATAACTAGCTTTTATGTTTTGCCACATTTGATGAATCAATTTAGCTTCACCGTAGGAAGTCTATTCACCAATGTATTTCTCATTTCATTTATGATGATTTTACTCTTCATATGGGATTTTAGCATTTAGTTCCACCTTATTTTAAGACATCAGAATTATTTTCTCCCAAAATTTTGGATAATATAAATAGGTAATTCTTTTCAATTTAATCAAATTAAATTTGCAATAATCAATCATAGAACACAGTGTTTTGCACCAATTTTTCCTGAGCAAAATTCCTTCTGCAATTTAAGCTTCATAACTTGTGGATCACTGACAAATTGGGTAAATTTGGATAAAAGAAAAATCATGATATTGGTCAAATTTTCGTGAAGAAAGGATGTGCCTAATATAGAAAGTTACTCACAATTCATTTTGTAACATTATTATAAAATTTGACGAAGTTTCTTATTCAGAAACAAAAGAGAAAATCACTATCAATCTTAACATTTTTTATATTGAAAAATTGCTTACTGAACCCAACAAGGTTTCTGTAGATAACCAGTGATGACAACTGATAATGACTGACTGACTAACTAAAGAGTGGATAATCATTTATACTCTCTGGATCTTTTCATAAATAATTGACTCACCAAACCATTTATGTCTATATTTTAATTGTTTGATTGCCTATTGTTTTTCAAAAATTATACATCCCCACTTCACAAAATGGAAAAAAAAAACATTTCCTTTTTAATAATAAAAAAAAAATACATAGCAACCCAAATTCAAACTCAGAATCTTGACTGAAAATTGGCCACTATCAATAAATTATCAAAACAAATTAATTCTTCCCTAAAAAAGCTTTCCAATAAAATAATACATGATAATTACTAATTAATAATTAACTCTATAATTAAAATTTCTAATTAAATCTGCACATACATGCATTGGCACACACATACAATTCTAGATAAAGCGTTTGCTCAACACTTCGATTAATTCTTGATTTCTTCTAATACAATTTCATTTTATTAACATCGCGCAATATAAAATAATTGACTTTTTTATTAATTATTGTATTTTAAATTATTATTATAAAATTACGATTGTCTATTTTCAGTTTCTCAAAGTAGTTTTGCAATCTCACATCCCACCTCTTTTCCTTTCCAATTTTCAAACTATTGAAAATAATTTATAAACATTGCTGATTAATAATTTTTTCAATTACGTCTTTGGCTTTTAAGTTATCTTATGAATTGATACTAAATAAAATATTTTTTTTTTACTTATAAACTTTTATGATTAAATGGTTAGTTTGTGTGCTAAGTAGAATTACACAATCCATAAGAATATGACTTCGATTCAAACTTGGCACTGGCTAGAACGCTAGTCTGTTAATAAAAATATATACATATATATTGTACCGGTTGGTTTTGTCTGTTCCTATAACAAGATCTAGCATCTAGGCGAAAGTACCTCGAATCCAATCATGAGCAAGATATATAAGTCAGGAATACTCAAGAATTCTGCCCTGTTGCCTATTTTCCAGATTTACCAACTTATGAGCAACAATCCCAATGATACCGATCTAATTTATCTCTCTTTGCCAGCATTGCAAAGTGGAGACACAAAAAGACTGATTTGAATTTATATAACATAATATTTTAGTATAAAATATAAGTTTGACTCATTTAAAGGTCGTGACTTTTCATATTAATTATATATAGAGAGGATTAGTGGGAGATCATCTAGTCAGGGTGAGCATAAATTAATAATGAAAATATTAATATTTTAAATAAAAAGAAACAATGATTCTGTAAGTTATGAGACATATATGATTTATATATTTATATAAAATATGGGTAAATCACCATTGGCCTCTTAATGTACATATAATTTGATTGACATTTATACGGTAGTATGTAAATCATATGAAATTTGTTTATAACTTACAAAATGAAAGATGTGATTGATTACTTTATTTGATTGCGGCTAGCTCATATGCCAATAATTAATAACTGTATTGATGAACAGTTGATTTAGTGCTATGAAGAAATATTTTTGTGAAATACCAATCCACCCCCAGAAAAAGCAAAATATAGCAATCAATCGAATATTTAGAATGATAATTTTATGACAAAATATATTTTTATAAGAATAAATAACTACTCTCAGTTTCTACTGAGTGAGAAATGTGTGTGGGATAGTTCATTAATGTATTTATAATTGTGTCACAAAAATACAAGCACATGAAACTATTAATGAATATAATAAAGAAATCTGCTTAGTTGAATCATAACACTAGGGTTTATGTACATTCATAGGTTTGATTTATGGCAAGAGCTTTTAGAGAGCGGTATATGTATGATGGCAAAATAAGATGATCCAATCTCAGATCCAAAAAATGTGCTTCCAAATTTAAGAACAAAGAATGGTGTGCGAATTCTTTCTGCTACATTGGCAGGTTCAGTTCACAGAACAGAAAGTGTTGGCTATTTATAACAATAGTCCGGATCTTTCCCGAAGTGACCCTATGTCAATAGCTCATATGACAAAGAAGTCCCACAGGTGGAAAAGAGTTCCCAGTCATGTTCTTAAACTTGGAATGAATATACAGGATCCGGATAACCGAAAATCCCAGGAAACAAAGCACGAAGGTACACATATATGTACTTGAACATGGAGGCCTGTTTGCATACAATGCTTGGAATGAAAGTCATATAATATTTTAAATACTAAGGATGAATGAATGATGACCCATATATATATATATATATATTGTAGTGATATATAAATATGTCGTTACATTAAATTAAAATAAAATCTTAAAGTTCGCAAATAAAAATAAATGTATTAAAAAAAAAAAAAAACAACTAAACGCTAAAATTAAAATGTTCGTTAAACGTATATATTCGCACAGATTTAAAACTTTAAAAATATTAAAAAAAAAAAAACAAACAAATAAATAAGTATTTGAACGTACTTTTTTATAAAAAAAGTACAAGACTTAAAGATAAAATATTTTTGTAGATGGAAATCCATTGTTTATTAATTATCCAAAATCTGTGTAATTAAAAAGTCAGATCAAAATTAGATAAGGAATAAAGAATTAGCTTGTCCAATATAAAAGCAGCAAATAAAGGCCCAGACCATAATGAAAAAATGGAACAGTGATGTCTTTGTTCATGGAATCCATAGGAGGACTATAAAAAGAAAAATTTTAGTTCCAGAAGGTTTTTCGAACTTGATTTGGGGAGACAACGACAAGATGCATTTGTCCTTCTCTCTCACTTGTTTAAAAAAAAGAAAAGACTGTGATACCAGAATGGAACCAGCTAATGCCACCTCCAGAACATTATTTTCCAATGGAGACATCACGGGAATTAAAAAAAAACAGGAACTGGACTCTTCTGCCGTAAGCTATATTGACCTGAACTCTAAATTTAAAAATAATTAAGAACTTTCGTTCAAGTTTATGAATTTCTATCTGACTTTTAAGTTTAAATTCAATTGATAATGTTTAAAATTTTATGTTTTGCTTTGAAAAAAAATCATTTCCATTTTATTATTTTTTTATTTGTATTAATACTTATCATATAAATTATTTAAATGCATGAAATTTAAAGTTGGGTATAGACGTTGCATAGATTAGTTAGCGGTTAATTATGTTGCTGTTACATAGTTGATTGGAATACATAAGTCATCATGTCACTGTGGTGTCTTATGATTAACACATTGGGTTTTTTTTTTGTATTCCCTATGCAATTGACATTATCGATGACTTTGTATTTTGATCGGTTATGTTTATTTTGAGATGTTTTTAACTGCGGAATCTGTGCAGCTGATCTATACTCAACATTTTAAAACAAATTTTATAAAATTCATCTGTGTGAATATAATAAATGTTAAATTTAAGTCGGGCATGAATGGCTATATAGTTTTGTAAAGTTATATAAGAGAGGGTAATCTTAGGTTATTCATTCGTAGATGAATTGGCTCAATGGTTTGGACATATTTGTGTAATTAGTAGATGTAGTATGAGATCTGCTATGGGCAGGATTGCATATATATGCCACACCTTCTGTTTGCCTATGGATGGGTTTGTAAGATGGCAAAGGACTGCAATCCATTCCTATGCAGTTTTATGTTTATTGTTCTACTCGCCAACAGATGTCGCATTCCTGTTGGTGGAGAGACAATGTAATCACTGTGTTGGAAGCAAATGGAGCTAAGTTGAATTTGGATATTTTTAAAATTTGTTTTAGTTCTGTTTTTCTTTATGTGCGAGATTGATCTTTTGAGAGCAGTCAGTTAAAAAACAATTATTGTGAATGAGAGTAAAATTGTGATCGAGAGAGTGAGTTATTTGAAAGATTGAAAATGTTTGTGTTTAACTGTCTGAAAGATTCTCGTTCGCCATTTTAGGTTAGAAGTTTTTTTTTTTTTAAAAAAGTTGTTCCTGTTGAATGTGTGATAGCATAAGGATATTTATAAAAAAAGTTGTATCTAAGTTTAATTTGTTTTAGTTAAGTTTGTTACTGAAGGTTTTTTGAATTTAAAATAGGTATTTGGTTTGAGAAAAAAGATAATGTTTGTTTGGGAGGCCTAACATTAGAAGACACATGGGTATAGTTTTGATCAGGTTTGGGAAAAGTAAAAAAGTTTTATTTTTCTGTATAAGTGTGTTTGAAGACTAGGTGAGGTATTATAAATAAGTATTTATAAAAAAATTGTATGTATGTTTAATTCGTTTTAGTTAAGTTTGTTACTGAGAGTTTTTTAAATTTTAAAATTGGCATTTTTTTTTTAGATAAAAGGCATAACATTAGTTGTAGTTTGATCAAGCTTGGGAATAAATGTAAAAAAGTTTTTTTTATTTTATTTTTCAGTATATGGGTGTTTGAAGAATCAAATATAGAATAGGTGATTTGAAAAATAAGAATATGGATTCCATTTGTGTGGCACAATGTATATACGATCGACAGAAGGGAGTTAGACGAGCAGTAGTAGAGTGTACAGTGTGTGCTGAGGTGTATCATTTGAAATGTTTGAATAAAAATAGGAAGGATGTAACAGATTTCTGGATATGTAGTCAGTGTGTAAATGTGATTAAGAGGTGAGAAAGTGGTTTTTAAGTGTAGGTAGTCTAGAGAGAAAGTCAGAAGAGAGGGAGCAAAATGTAGTTAAGAAAGATAGGACAGAGTATGGTCTTAGTGGAGTGTCAGAGAATATGGGTGAAGGAAGTAGTAATGCAATGGAGATGGTTAGACAGAGAATAAGTAAGATAGAGGAAGATATGAAGGATGTAGAAGTAAAGTTAAAATTGTTAGAGACGAAGTGTGAGGAGATAAAGGAATTATTGAGTAGAAATGATAAGGAAGAAATGGATAAGGAAATTCAGAAGGTGGTAGAAAAGGTTAAATATGGAATACAGAAAGTAGATTATGAGGCAGTATTGATAGGAGATTCACTAATAAGAGAATGTGGGGATATAATTGCAAGAGAAAATAGAAGCAGGTATGTTAGAGTATGTTTGCCTGGAGCAAACATTAGGGATGTGACAGATAAAGTAAGAAAGCAAGGTAGTAGAGATGTATAAGTAATGGTAGGGACTAATAATTTGTTAGAGCCACCAGATAAAGTAATGGATGAGTATGTAGAATTGATTAGGAATTTGAGAGAGATTAAAGGAGAAGTAGGAGTAGTGGGACTATTACCAAGATTTGATAAGAGGCATTTATTAGATAGGGCATGTTCTCTAAATGAGAGAGTGAAAAAATTGTGTGAGAGAAATAATGTTGTGTTTGTGGATGTATGGTATTGGTTTATTGGAAAGAGGGAGTTGTATAGTAAAGATGGTTTGCACTTAGGAAAACAAGGAAGTGAAGTTTTAGGGAGTCTGATATTTAAAGAATATAATTTGGGAAACCTTTAAAGGGGGTGGGCTTTTAAATTGTAATATGATCAAAAAGAAGAAGAATGGAGGGGATATAAGAAATAAGCAAAAGATAGTTGATTTAGATATAAGTGTAGATGTGGAGAAGGAATGGTTTTGTAAGATTAGTGGTAAGAAAGTTTGTTATAAATGTAATGGAGAAGAAGGAAGCAAAAGATTTTATAAAAGAGTAGTTAGGAAAGAAGAAATTGTTAAAATTGGGTTTCTGAATATGCAAGGTGGTAGGAGACCAGAAAAATGGCTGGAATTAAACAAAGCAATTGAAAATGAAGGGCTTGTAGCAGTAGTGGAAACTCATCTAAGAGAAGAAGAAGAACCTATTTTGGAAGAGATAGTATGGCAGGGTATAAACAGAAAAGAAAAAGAAAAAAGGGGTGGAGGTATAGGTGTTATATCGAAAAAAAATTTAAATACTGTTAAATGTCAAGAACATTTGTGGTTTGAAATAAGGTTGGGTAGACAAGAATGGATGGTGGCTGTAGTGTATATTGCCACTGGAGATAGTCAAACTGTAATGGAGTGGAACAATAGTATATATGAATGCCTAGTTAAGGATATACAGAGTTTTAAAGAAAAGGGGAAGAGAATAATGGTTAGAGGGGATATGAATGGGCATATTGAAGAAATTGATGATGTAGATAATAAGAATGGTCAGTTTTTGAAGGAATTTTGTCAAAGAGTAAATTTGAGCATTGGGAATTTATCAAATGTATATGATGGACAATACACATGGTCTAGGAATAATGTATTTCACACAATAGATTATGTATTGGTAGAGAAAGAGGGAATGAATAAAATACGAAAAATTAAGGTGTTTGATAATGAAGAGAAAGTGTGTAATAGTGATCATAACTTTATTGTAATAGAAATGGTTAGTAATGTGATGGAGGATAGAAATAAAGGTAGAAATAATAGTGAAAGATGTGGATGGAGAGTGAATGATAAGAATAAGTTGGAAGAGTATAAAATAAAAGTTGAAGAAACCATGGAGCAGTTGGTTGGGGATGAGTATAAGGACTGGTGTGGTGAAGTAGAAAAAGTGGCAAATAGGTTTTAGTCGAGAATATGAAGAAGAATAAAAGTAATAAAAATGAGAGTTAGTAAAAGTGTAAAAGAGAGGAAAAAAGTATGCAGAGAATATAAGTGTGCTATTAAGAAAAAAGAAAGTGAAAATGATATTAATGTTAAAGGGGAAAGTACTTGGAAAAGAAGAAGCCAGCTAAAATGGATAATTATAGAGAGAGGATGAAGTTAAATAATAAATTGTTGGAGGATATTAATAAAAATGGAAGAGATGGGAGTAAAAAATTTTGGAGTTGCATTAAAAGGAGAAACGTAGGGGAAAGAGAGATAGTATTAATAGATGATGAGGGAATAGAATGTAGCTCTAGAGGCAAGCTAGAGAAAATCTTAAATATATATGTAATGGATATAGAAAAGATGTTAGATGTGAAGGAATTAGTGATAGAAAACATGAAAACAGTTAGTAGTGGGAATATTAGGTTCACAAAAAATGAATTGAATGAGGCAGGAAAGAGATTGAAAAGTGGAAAGGCGAGAGGTTTAGATGGATGGGCAGCAGAGATAGTAATGAATTTAGGGCATAGAGCAAAAGCAAAGTTATTATCATGTTTTAATAAGATGGCGCAGAAGACAGTTTTTCCAGGTAGTTGGAGTAATACAAGAATAAGATTATTATTTAAAGGAAAGGGTAAGGATCATAGAAAGTTAAATAATTATAGACCGATAGCGGTAACATCAGTTTTATATAAAGTTTTCGCATATATGGTAGCTGGAAGAGTTGTAAAATGGATAGAAGGAAATAATGTAGTGGGGGAAATGCAAGAAGGCTTTAGGTCAGATAGGCGTATCGGAAATAGTTTGTTTGTAGTTACACAACTTATGGAGATGAGTAGGAATTCAGGTAGATTGTTATATATGAGTTTTATAGATATAGATAAAGCATATGATAGAGTAAATAGAAATAGATTATGGGTAAGATTAGCCAATTTGGGAATGGATGAAGCTTTAATAAATATTATTAAGAAATTATATGAAAATAATTATTATACTTATCAATTAGGGGATATAGAATCAGTTAAAGTTAAAAATGGAGTGGGATTAAGGCAAGGATGCCCTATGTCACCGATTTTGTTTTTGTTGTTTTTGAGTGAAATGGAAAAAGCAATAGAAAGACTAGGAAGAGAGGTACAGATACCATTAATAGGTGGCAAAGAAGTATATACTTTGTCAGGTCTTTTTTTTGCAGATGATATCTTTTTATGTGCAGAAAGGAGAGAAGATATGGATATTATGTTGAGGACATGTGCAAGGGTGGGTAAAGAGACGGGGATTAAATTTAGTGAAGAAAAATCAAATATAATGATGGTTAATACTGGGGAAAGAGAGGATGTAGTTTTTTTTATTGGGGGATATAAAGTTAAGTGTGGTGGATAGATATAGGTATTTGGGAATCATCTTATGTAATCAGGAAAATTGCTTGGTTGAATGGGAAAAAAAAATTGGCAAATGAAGCAAAGAAAAGAAAAGGTTTGGTAATGAAACTAACAGTATTTTCATATGATAAATATGATGTAGCTAGAATTATATGGAAGGGAGTTGCAGTAGCAGAGTTAACATATGGTAATGATGCATTATATGTTAGTAAAAAGATTTTAGATTATTTAGAGAAAGTACAAAGGGAAGTAGGAAGACATGCATTAGATGCAGAGATGTGGACAGCAAACAAAGGCAATTCAAGGAGAAATGGGATGGTCAAGTTTCTATATGAGAGCTGCAAAAAGTAAAATGAAAATGTTTGGTAGGTTGCAGTTATGGATAGTAAAAGAATAGCCAAAATAGTGTTTAATTGGGTTATGAGTAAAGGGCAGGTAGCAAGATGGGTGAGAAAGGTAATGCGGTATGCAAAATATTTGGATAAAGAATTTATATCGGTATACTTGTATAAAAGATGGGATGACTGTGTTAGGAGGATTGTTGAGTGTTATAGTGGTAAGGAATGGGATAAAAGAATAGAAGCATTAATAAAAAAAGGGAGTTGGAGAGATGGAGAAGTAGTATGGAGAGTAAGAAGAGTTTAAATATATATAGAAGTAAATGGAATATTGGAAGCGAGTTAATTTATGATAATAGTAAGGAAAGTAGTTTATTGTTTAAGGCTCGAACGAGATCTTTAGCAACAAGAGAATATACATGTAAATGGAAAACTATGGGTGATTTAGCATGCAAATCGTGTAAGGAAGGTATAGAAAATATTAGGCATATGTTGATTGAATGTAAATGCTTGAAAGCAGAAAGGGTACAGATAATGAAGTTATGGGAGAATAGGTATAAACAAAGTGGCAGTACAGAAAGTGAGTTAGTAGTTTTATGCTGGGTTTGTGAAAAGATAAGGGGGATTTTGATTTAAAGACCATAGAGTTGACAAAGATTATGTTGTGGAAATGGGATGGGGCAGAATATGGGAAGACTTAGAGTGGGGAATGGAAAATAAAGTGGCTAACAGGTTTATCTGGGCATAGTTGCTGAGTATTCTTGACTTCATTTAAGGAGAAGCCAAATACATTACATCACATCACAATGTCTTCTCTAACTCTACTTACTGTTCAGACGTACATTCCTGACAGTATAGTATTTTGTGTTGTCGTATTTTCATGCTACATTGAATACATAAATGTATCAGATGGATTGATGCCATTTTGACTGCAAACTTTTTGGCCTAAGGTTAAATAAGGGATAGAATATTTTCTTTTCAAATACAATCTATATAGTCTATTTATACTCGACTGATTAAATAAATATTAAATTCATTATTGAAATCTATTTAAATGTAAATTAAAGATTAATATAAACATCTAAAATGTTAAACTTATTCCTCAAATTAGAATGATTTTATATGTGCGTAAATAAATATTTTTATGTGTTAATTTCTGGCAGTGGCTTTTATTTTTTTTTATATTTGAGATATAAAGTTATATTTTATAATATCTGCTGTTCCACTGAGCTAGTGACTTGGGCTAACAATCGAAATATTTAAATAAAGTGGAATATTAACAGTGCGTATCTGCCTACTCTATAAATTTTTCTAGGTTTAAATGCCTAGATGGTGCCCTGTAGAGCAGATATCGTAGTTTGCGGTTAGATTCGATCTTCACTTTCATTTCGATCATTATAATATATATATATATTGGGAGTGTCCAAAGTAATAGTATGATTTAAATACTAAACAGTAATGGATTATTTAAACTTATTACGAAAAATACATAAACAGTGAAGTAGAGGCTCCTTCCCTCTTACTTTAATTTATCTATAAACTCCCCACCATGTTAAATAAATATGAGAATTCAGTACTTAGTGTTTTAATGATATAGTAAATATAATTTAAACATATACAAATGGGTTGGTGGTTATTAATTTCATAATAGATAGATTTCATTTCATAAAATTTTTAAGGTTAGCGTTTATTATTTAAATAAAAATAAATAAAAAAAAACATTTCTTAGAGAAACAGATTTTCTACTCTGTTTTTCTACATTAACATTATAAGATAATTAATTTATTTTTCCAAAATTCGCAAGCATTCACTATAATAAAAATAACAAGAGTTGTTTTATTATATTAAAGTTAATCTAGTCACTTTATAAAGTGGAGAGGGGGGAAAATAAAAGAAAAACCACATACTGGTGAATTTGAGGAATTATTGGTATATTTAAATATATAAAACACAATAATGAAAATTATAAAATATTATTGCCACATGAACATGAAAAATATTACATTTATTTAATAGAGGCTCGATGATAAAAAGAAATAAAATAATGTTATATAGACTTATATACATGATAATATTAGATAAGTGAATTACAAATTATTTAACAAAATATTTCATTTCTGGTTTAAAAACCAGCTGATAGAATAATTTTATTTTAAACAACAGACATGGTTATTAGAAATTATTATGTAAGGCTGAATTTAAAAATTTAGACATTAGGCAGCAGCTAGAGTTTTTTTACCTTTGTAATTAATGGAAAATGTTGATTATTTCAGCGTCTATTGGGAGTGATGAACTAGATCAAGATAGATTTTGTCAGTCAGGCAGGTAGAATTTCATTATTCAGTCTATAAGCATATTACAGCTCATGGGTAACAGGATCCTGAGTGATAAGTGTGGGAAAGAGCATGTTGAACAGAGGGAAATGTTCCACTATTCACAACACATTGAATTATTATTGTGACAAGCATAGATTACATTTGCCATTGCTGTTTTTCAAAATACAAGTCTCCCCTATGGATTCAAATCTAGCAGTATTTATACTACTTCTCCATTTATCTTAGAAAGCATTTAGCTGCTAGACCTGAGACACTTTATTCACTTAGTGGATCTAGAATTTGCTGACCAGATGCTCCTTTTGTTTAAGTAAGTTATAAAAACAATGCAATGCTGTTAAAATTTCTCAAACGATTGTTTTAAAATATGATCTAATATTTTAAAACAAATTTGATGTGGATAAAATTTCCACTAATGGATTTTTTTTTACATTACTGTTATAAAATTATAACATTTTAATTCAGATTAATAGATCCATGGTAAATTGTCTTAATTACATTTAAGAATATTCTTACAAAAATTGTGTCATCTTTAAATAATAAATTAAATATAATTTTAAAAATACATATTAATATAATACACTCTACTTTGATATATGTTTTAAAAATAATAAATAATCTCCCCTCATCCTATAATATTTATATATCTATTACACAAGTATATTAAATAAAATAAAATGAAATATTTATTTATTAAAATTAGTTATATTAAGATATCTATCTATCTATCTATCTATCTATCTATCTATCTATCTATCTATCTATCTATCTATCTATCTATCTATCTATCTATCTATCTATCTATCTATCTATCTATCTATCTATCTATCTATCTATCTATCTATCTATCTACCTACCTACCTACCTACCTACCTACCTACCTACCTACCTACCTACCTACCTACCTACCTACCTACCTACCTACCTACCTACCTACCTACCTACCTACCTACCTACCTACCTACCTACCTACCTACCTACCTACCTACCTACCTACCTACCTACCTACCTACCTACCTACCTACCTACCTATCTATCTATCTATCTATCTATCTATCTATCTATCTATCTACTATCTATCTATCTATCTATTTATCTATCTATCTATCTATCTATCTATCTATCTATCTATCTATCTATCTATCTATCTAATCTATCTATCTATCTATCTATCTATCTATCTATCTATCTATCTATCTATCTATCTATCTATCTATCTATCTATCTATCTATCTATCTATCTATCTATCTATCTATCTATCTATCTATCTATCTATCTATCTATCTATCTATCTATCTATCTATCTATCTATCTATCTATCTATCTATCTATCTATCTATCTATCTATCTATCTATCTATCTATCTATCTATCTATCTATCAATATCTCTCTCTCTCTCTATATATATATATATATAAGCTAAATATAATGGAACGTCTATTAGGTATTCCATTAAAATTAAAGAATGAAGAAAAACAAAATTATTCCAGTTATATTTAAATAAATTGTTTAAATGCCCTTCCAGCTAGCTATACATAAAACAAATCTAAAATCATGTAAAGCAATGAGACCTATCTTTATAATTTATTTTTAAAGATGATGTGAATAACTAATCAAATATATATATCAGAAACAAAGGGACTTCTACTAAATTCAAATATACACATCTAATTATGTAAATTTATGTATCTCTAAATATTTGAATGAATAATAATGTGTGTAAGTGATCTACAAACCAAATAATAAATGAAATATGAAATTATCTTTTATTATTTATAAATTCAATTAATTTCATAATAACTTTGGCATTAAAAGAAAATAAGAATAATATAGTATCGCTCTTTTAAATAATTACAAAGGCATTATTTATAAAACAAATAGTACATCCTTTATTTTATGTTATAGTTCAACTTTAAATAATATTGATGTTTTAAATATAAATATAAAGAATAACTATGTGTATATACTTGTAATAAGTATATATAGATTAAATATATAAAGACATATTTCTGCCTAATAATTATAATATAAATATAATAGTTCATATACAATATCAACTTATAAATTACATTTTAAGATTTTAAATTATTTAAATATTTATCCTAACATCTGTTATATGTCTAATATTATTATAAAACAAGATGATTAAATTGACTACTTATATAACGTTATATTTTATAATGAAAAATAAAATAAACAAACCAAAAATATCGATCTCAAAAATATATTTATACATATAAAATTCTTTACTACCTTTTTAAAAGTTCCTTAGTTAGTTTTCCTTTAAAAGTTAATTTACTCCATGAGTTATTTCTTTATCTGTTTACTATTATTATTAGAATGCATTCTGTCGAAGGTGAAGAAACTATTATGTTAAAGAAAATTGTTAATTCCTAGACACATGCATATTTTATCCTTTCAAAATTTCCTTCATTAAAAAAATAAATAAACAAATTGAAATATTAAATCCAGCATGTCAATTCCAATTACTTCCAGATTATGATTAAATTGATGATTATACATTTAAGATAGCTATATCAAGTTTCAACTCCAGACGCGACGAAATTTATACATTGAATTTTTTTAGTTGTTCCATTGAAAATTGCCTTGGAATAAATGAATGTGATGACGCAGCTCCTAGCTGCGATATATTTTTCTTAGCAAGCCATAATTTATGTATTTACCATAAGATATATGTTATTTCAGTATTTTGAAGAATAGTAAATTTTATAGAACTAAAGTACAACAAAATCTTTATTTTTCAGTTGTTTGTTTTATATCTATTCCAATAATAATAATGATAAGGCTTCTTTTGTTGTTGCATCGTCCAGCCCAGCAGATACTATTTTAAAACTCATGTTATATATGTTCTCTTTTAAAACAATTAACATTAAAATAAAAATAAAATATCAAGTATATATATATATAAAATATTAAATTGAAAATTTGATATCTTTAAAAATATACATATATTATAATTTATTACATTTAATAATCATTGTAAATAAAATAATTTTTTTAATCAACAATTTATATGTCCTTATTTATTTTAATAATTAAATGTTCATATTGATGTACTATCAATATATATAAATAAAATAATAACTTCAAATAATAACTATATTTAATAAACATAAAAGAAAAATTTAAATATTTCATATGTAAACTTCAACTTAAAGAGATTTTTTTTTTAATAACAAATAACAAATTTTTAAAATATAAATATCGACTTATCGATATTTACAATATATATATACATCAGTTAGTTTAATAGTTGAGCAAGAAAGAAAAAAAATATGTATTTATAAATATGTATAAATGCATAAGGATGGAGTTTAAATATGGTTTGGTAGTGGGAGATTGTGATAAAACTAAAAATATTGAAATTTATTATAATGAATTGGTAAATGTTGGATATAATTATGATTGTGTTTATTATACTGTTAAATTTTTATTTCTAAATATAAAAATATTAATAATAATGTTAATTCTTCTGAAAAAAACTGTGGCTATCAATACAATATATTTCAAATCAACAGGCAAGTTTCATTAAGAAAATTTGTAAAAGAATATGTAATATTGCATTTTATGCACCACCTACATTAAATAAATTAATAAACGATTCAAAAGATAAATCTTTATTGATAAATAAAAATTGTATCATTTACAAATGGACATGTATGTGTGGCAGTTTATATATAGGTAAATCAAGGTGCACATTGGAAAAAAGAACAAAAGAGCACTTATTATTTGAAAGGATTCAAAATACAAAACAAAATTTTAAAAATAATGATACTTTATCAGCTTCTGTCTTTTATGACCATAATAAATCATGTACATATGGTTTTGATTTTAGTTATAACAATGTAAAAATATTAGAAACTGAAAGAAATAATAATAAAAGGAAAATTAAAGAGGCGATGTTAATATAAAAATATAAGCAGGATTTAAATAATAGGCAAACAGCAAACATTAAGATAACAGAATTATGGGGAAGTTGACATAGAATTATAGAAAAGGTGACATTTTCTTTAAAAATGATAGTTGACAAAGCTACAAATTAGTTGAAAGTGCTTCTAAGTGATGGTTATACATATATATTTATAAACTTTAAAGTACTGTATTTTCAAATATTTATTTATAAATTAAGTATATTATTTTAAAGAAATAAAGACATTGGTATCTATCTATCTATCTATCTATCTATCTATCTATCTATCTATCTATCTATCTATCTATCTATCTATCTATCTATCTATCTATCTATCTATCTATCTATCTATCTATCTATCTATCTATCTATCTATCTATCTATCTATCTATCTATCTATCTATATATATATATATATATCCACCCTTATTGTTAAAAGGAGGTAGCCTTGACAACAGTTTAAAAATTGTTGATTGCTATTGCTATTGAGATTGTCTATGTGGTGACTGGTTTTATTGATATATATATATAGTATGTTTTGTATTTTATATGTTTTATATTTAGTATATGTACATAATTATATATGTGTAATAAATTGATAAGTAAGTTTTCTATTCAAATTTGCTTCATATATTTGTATATGTATTACAAAACAATTGTTTTTAAAAACAATGCTAGAAAAGTAAATTAGTGATCATTGTTCTAAAAAAATTATAGCAAATTTCTTTTTTATCTTCTCGTGATTATTTTAAATAATTATTTTTTTTTTCTTTTAAAATTTTATTCAATTAAAAAATAAAAATAAATGTACTGCTCTCTCACGATTATATTTGAAACAAATAAAAATTCTAAGAATAATTTTCTACTGCAATACATGAAGTTATGGAATATTTTTTATCTTTTCTCATTCTCTGATTTATATCTATTAAACTAGTTGCCTTGCTGAAGAGATAATTGTTTTAGATGGATTATGCTCATATAACTTAGTTATCTTTAATTTTCAGGCAATTCTCTTCAATTAAAATATTAACCCTTGATTTTAAAATTTCATTTTAACTTGAAAAAGATTAAAAGTTAATAAACACACCTATTTTCCAAAATTAATAAAAATTATTAATAAAAAATAACTTAATTTATTAACACAGAATATATAAAAAATGTTGGATAAATTTCACAATTGTTAATATATATATATATATACACACAAATTATTAAATAAGACATTTTTGAATTTAAGTTTCAGTTTTTAAATCCATGGTGCTAAAATTTTATCACATGGAATATTTAGATAATTCCAAATTATGGATTTACATAGATATTATTTTTTAATATATGTATGATGGTATCATTAACTTTTCCAATGATGGTAGTTTTTCTCAGGAATTGGTGACATTAGTTACTAAATACACCAGCATTGGAGACATTATATAAGCTATAGTATCAGGTACTGATTAGATTTATGGTAATGTCCATTGCTTTGTTCATGACATTATAATGACAGGCACTGTCTAATTTTGGAAAAACATCAGCATTAGTTTCTGGATCTGATTGCATTTTTGGGTGTTTGGGCTAGTGTGATTTTTCTCTTGCCTAACAACACATTGTAAATAGTTTTCTGCTAAATAAATGTATCATACATGTTGTTATAGTATTGAAAAATAGTTTTAAATCTTTCATCAAATAGAGCTGTCTAAGCTATTATTGAAACCACTTTGACCAATGTTTTTTTTTTTTTCTGGATTGGATAAATATAACATTTCTTCCTAGAATGAGGGTTCAAATAAACTAAAGTAGAATAGATTGACGAAACTAGACTGAAATGCAATGCTAGATTTCAAAGAAATGTCTTAGTTTTTTCATTTCAGATATATTTATACTATGTGACATTATTCAACAACATGTTTCAAAATGACATTTATTTTATCAGCGAGTGAAGATCTATCTGTTCACTGCCTGATTACATTTGTTTTGATAAACATGTTGTAGAAGCAATATTACAGATATTATATTACAATTTTATACACAAGTAAATAATTAAATAAAAAAAATTTTTTTTTTTCCTCTATCTATTTCTATATTTACATTAGCCAACATAGGATGATTAAAAGATTTTGTCAATAAGCTCCATAATTCATTTATTTGTATTAATCCATACTTTTAAATAATATTTTGAGCTCTGGCATCAGATTCAATTTATGGATTGACAGGTTTTTAAAAATTAAACTTACATTTAGAACAAGGATTAAACAGGATTTAAATGCTATATATTTTTATAAATTAAGCAATTCAAATCTCTGCATGCATCAACACCATTTTTGTTTCTTTTTTCAAAATAAAATTAATAAACTAGAAAACTTAAATTTTATTTTTTAAAGATTTATGTAAATTTGGATTACGAATCTGAATTTAAAATATTTGAACACCTAAATATAACTGTATAAAAATGTAATTATTGCTTAAAATTGTTTTTTTTTTTTTATATCATGAATAGTTTGATGGTTTAATAAAGTAGCAAACTTAAATTTGATTTTTTAAATTGCAAATTTTGTGTTTTAATTTTTAATCACGTGATTATATTTCTTCTAACTATGAAAATTGTTTTTCTTTTTCTTTTTGATTATAATGGCGATTTTGTAAAATTGATGAAAAAGTCTCATCAAACCAAGTTTTTTTTTTTTTTAATTTTCGATGACAATTGTGAATTATTTGTTTTAATATTTTAATCACGCTTGTAACTATGAAAAGTTTTTTTTTTTAATGTTTGATGAAAATGGTGATTTTTTTATCATGCATTGGTGGTCGAGTGGTCAGCATGGCCACCTTAAAAACAGGTGTTGTGGGTTCGCTTCCGGCCGTTGCTTTGACATATGAAAAAAAAAGGTGATTTTGTAACAATTGATTGGATCGTGACACCGTATATATTGATCGATATCATTTTATGGCTTGGATGTGTCAGCCTGGGTTTTGGGAAGTTCTTATAATTTAAAATGGCTGAAAATGCATATTAAATCAGCACCTAAAATTTAAAGAAAAAATAATGTTTACATAGCAATTGAATAAAAATATAGTACTAACTTATATCTACCTAATAAAACTGTACAGATTAAGACACTGAATTAAAAGTGTATGAAGTATTTATTGATTCTTTTAATATAAAATATTTTCAGCGTGGCCCAAAACCCAAGTTGATGCAAATTAAAAATGTCATCTTATTTTTTTTTTTTTTGTACAAGCAGAATTGATATATGTTTTTTTGTAAGCTGAATTATCGTATTTCATCAAAAGTCAATTAAATGCCAACCTAAATTTTGATTTATGAATTATTATGACAATCATATTCTAAATCGGACTAGCAATATGTTAATCTTTGAACAGCACCATTAATCAATAAAGTATAAGGAATATAGATACCCATAAAAACAAGTATCAAAGTTTGTCTTCAACTTTATTTAACTTCCGGAATAACAATTTGATGATGTTTAACAAATAAAACTATTATTGTTATAGATCCAGCAACGTATTAAGATTTCAGCTTAAATAGTTAAAAAAAAGAAATATATTCTATGTGGAAATAATTTGGCAAACCTTTTTTTTTAAATGTTGGAATCAAAATTTCGTTTTGATTTTAGTTTTACAAGAACGAATGTGAAACTAAAAAAAAATATTAAATCATTTTATTATTAATTGTATAATATTTTTGACTATGATATTGTGTATTGTTATTATAGATATAAAAAAATGTTTGTGTAAAAAAATAAATCAAACTTGCGATAGATCTAAATTTAATCATATATCTATCTATATATAAAGCAATCTTATTTATTATAAATTTTGTTCATATTTAAAATATGAACACAATTAATAAAGTATTACAGTTTATTCTTGATATTTTTCGTTATAGAATAAAAGGGAACAATTATTGAATAATAATAATAAATGAATAGTATATAACTTGGTTAATGTAAATGTATTCAACATGTATGATACGTGACTAATTAATAGTTAATCATATCTATAGTTATTGATAATTGTTGAATTGATAATTATAAACTTTATGTATCAAGTAATAATCCATACCATTTTTCTAGTGATTTTATATATTCCTGCTACGTTAGATGAGTACTAGATTTATCTGTTGTCATAGTAAATAGTTATAGTGATATGTATATAATATTTTGGAATATGTAATATGTCCATACTACATCATATCAGTGAACTTATTCTTTTTCCCTGAATGGTGATATAAAATGCCCATCTTGGGTGAATTATGAATAATAATTATTAAAATTTGAGCAACAGAAGGCCATATTTTGTAGTATATTGAGCTAGTTATTAAATAATGGATTGACGACCCTTTTTTTTTCATATTCTTAAAGGGCCTCCAGAAGTTACCCTAGGGTTTCAGACTATATGCAATCACAAGATGGCCATGTACTAGTTTGATTAGTTTGTTATTTGACTTATCTCAACCCCAATATATATTTGAATATATATGTTTTATTGGGTGTCATATTTCTAAGCTTAATGATTTGATATGGATGACAATAGAATCGTTTTTGAAGAATGTATTTACAGATGTAGATTGTACTTAGCACTAAGCAAAACAGTGATAAACGATAATATTAGTTAAAATTTATTTAATAGTATATTGTTACTTGTCATTTATCCATTCAAGATAATCCCAGTTATATCATTAAGCTATATTATCTATCATTTATACCCAAGTTATTTTAAAATACTAATAATTTTTATTTAGTCTTAAAAATATCCAATTTGTTTTTTTAAATGATTATATTTTCTTAATATAGAAGTATAATGAGTCTAAGGTAAAGTTAAGGTATGTAATAAATTGGAATAATGATAAATAAAAGGGTACTTATTTATTAATGTTGTAAATAGATCCTGAGAGATCGTCCCTTAATCATAAAAAAATGTTAGTAAATCTTGTTATACGTAAATTTCTGTCATATTTGTCCAGGATTATATATGTTTTCTTTATTGTTCCTAGAATATTTATAAAATTTGTAAATAGTGGAAATAAATTCTGTTTTAAAATATATTTAGTATTATGTGGCCTTATTGCTAATTATCATTCATGTTGTTATTGCTTTGGTTATCATCATGTTTTTTTTTTTTTATTATCATTGAGTCATCATCAGGCAATATAATATATTTTATTGTGTGCTAACACATCAAAATAAATTTTGTTAAGCTCTTAGATTTAAAGTATCTAAAGATCCATCACTTATTGATAAAAACACTGTTGTCCTGAAGTACATGCATTATATTAAATATTTTAAGGATGAAATATTTACCTTTTGGAATACTTTGTTTCTCTAAATCATTAGATATATCATTCACTGATCTGACCATATTGCCCATAGTTATTTAATAAAAGGTAGTTTGTAAATTATTGGGTTTGCTTTATTAGGAATGTTTTTTTAGTTCGTAAAATTTAATATTCATATAGTTGGTAGTATTGGGATTGTCAAATATCCTTTAATAATTCTATTGTGTTTTTGACCTGTCTTTGTTTGTTATATTTGAGTAGCAACAAAATCTTTCTCACTGACCCAAGTATATCTTTTAAAATAGTAATATATAAAGTATTTGAACCCTGAAATAGTAAATCACTAGTTAGCATATGTAATTTTGAATTTACAGTAATTTTAATGTTAAAGGGTTGTTCATTATTGGTTGCCTTGATCTCTCATGTTTATTGTTATTGTTTAGTTGAGATGTAATTTTCTTCTCTAGTTTTTAAAACTTAAAGTTTATTTTAACTTAGTGGTTGAATATTCAGCTTTAGTCAAGCTTAGTATCCACACTTTATTTTATTTTTTTCTTATTCCATTTAACACAAAATTAGTTTTATAGTTCAGGATCTTATTCTTCATTATTTACATTGTTTTTTTCCTATTTCATCTGGATCTTTCTTTTTTTATTTTTTATCCTCATTTCATCTTCACTTATTATCATAATTGATTCATCCTTTATTGGTTCCAATTATCTCATCATCTTAATCATTCAGCACTCTAACACATTTTCTATTCTCTTCAGTCTTAAGCTCATTCATTTTTCACTATTTAATTATTATTTGTTTTCATAATCCATTTAGACGTCTAAGGCTTAATGCATAATTCAAATTACATATTCATTTTATAGACGTGATTATTAACTATTTATTGGTTTTGCAAACTAAATTTATCTAATAATATTTTGCTTATGAATTTTAAAGTTAGTTTAATCGATGCTGATACTGAAAGTTATTATCTGCATGACAATTTGTGACCATCCCTAGATTTATTGATTCACGCTAGCCTAGTTGATTTTAAGATAGTAATATTTTTATTTTAACATGATTTTCATATATGTATTCTTACTATTCTTATAGAGATGGTTACAATATTTAAGATCAGCAATATTAATATCTAAAGCAAAATTGTCTATTACTACTTTTAATGTGTGAGATAAACATTAATAAATGAATGTGCTATACATACATATTTTAACAGGACTAGTAAAACAAGTTATAAATTTGAAGTTGCATTAATTAGAGCGAAAAATTATGTCGAGGATTTACCAACATATAATCATTAATCTCAAAGATTAGGGAAATGATTTATTGTTGATATGATCAAATAGCAATGGGGTTTTATTCTATATGCTCATGTCTCAACTGAATAAAATGTTACAATGAAAATGATGCAAATGATTAAAATGAAAAATAATATTTCTTTTCAGCAATGAGTAATAAATTATTAATATATGACCATATTTTATTTATTTACAATATGTAGACGATGAGTCTTAATTAATTAATGATAAATGAAACAGATAATTAGCCAATATAAAATTAATTTTATTCACAACAAAATGATATAAATATTTTTTAAAAATACAAGCATAATAACAATAATGATAAGCCCTTTAAAAGATGATAAATAATATTGCAATGCTATACTTCATAAATACTGGATAATGTAGTGATGAATACCCAAAAGATAGGCTAAAATGTGATGCTGTATTAAGAATGTTCAATTGGAGAACTTTTGTCATATGTAACTAAAAAACTTAAGGATTAACTATAAGCAGAATATGAGAATGTTTTATTGTTTCTTAATCACAATAAGAGTAACATTTTTATAGATATCAGACTAATAAATTATGTCATTTTATAAAAAAAGTATTAGTATGCCTATATATTTTATACTTACCAAAGTATGATATTAATTTGAACTGATTATTTTAGATGCTGGAGACAATATATAATACACCTGCCAATCCCATAATAATGTGCTCAGAATCAAACGATCACAAAAGAAAAATAAAGGAGGCATTTTACATTAATGAAAACACCCATGCTATTACTAGGAAAAACATTTGCTTAAAATCTCGAAGAGATGGGCTGTGTAATACTAGTTTATTTGAATGCTTGCATATATTTTACTATAATTTTATGAAGGCTATGAATATGAGGCATAGATCCTCGAAAACGTTAAGCTCATAAACTTTAATATTAATTTATATCTTCTTCTTTATTAACAATAATAAATAAGTGTTTTCGTTACATAATACACATATGAAGATGATATTATGATTACAATTATAATAAGACCGTGTTAGGAGCTTGCCTCAACTAAACAATAATTTTTAATAAACATCAAAATAAACCAAACAATATTTGTAGAGTTATCAATGTCACAAGGATAGTAGACCATATATATTTTAATGGTAAGAATTATATTTTCAATTATATTTCCACGTAACAAAATCTAGCACACAGGCAAAATACACCAAAGCTGATCAAGTACGAATACTGGGATCCAGAATCCGACCAGCATTCAATCCATTCATCTCTGTTCAATGATTTAATACCCTATGGATGACATTCCTCAATCTACACAGACACCCAATTTACCCTCGGTCCAGCAGTCACTCAGCATAGAACAAAAGACTTGTAAATTAACTAATTGAGCACTGATTTGGCCAGATATATACACACAAGACTAATGGTTAATTAAAATATCAATGATTGATTATGAAATTTATTAGAAATATCTACCTATAGATATAATGATGTAGGTGCAATTAAATATAGAGTTGGATAAAATGAACTCATGGATAATAATATTAAGAAAACGAGTTATAATTCTAAATATTACTAATTTAATAAAACAATAACAAATAAATCAAAACATACAAAATTATACAATCGGAATGTGAGATATAATGCTCGCAGGTGTTAGATAACTAATGAGATTAATGTTACATATCTCATTATAAGTGTTTAATAAAGTGTAGTGTGGTATTGGAATTTATGCCTATATTAATATGCCAAATTTTAGCTCTTTTGTAGTCTGCTAGATCATACGGAACTTTATAACCAAGGTAGTCGAATAAGCATGATGAATAATCTAGGTCCTTGTGCCCTAGTTTTAAAAGGGTACTTGAACCCAAACTAAAGTAGATGAGTGTGACCACCAGCAACTCATCAATAATCATGCAGCAAGCAGATAAGTGTACATTGCATACTTTGTAAGGACACATCTGTAACTTATACATATATAACACAAATGCGTAAATTTACATTATCATGCCTTAAAATTAGATAGCATCTATTTGCATATCTATAAAATCCAGTTCTCAAATTTAGTATTTTAAATACACTATTTATGGACTAAATTAATTAATAACCTAGTTTAATATTATCAACTGCATCTCAACATATATACATCTAAAAAATATAAAGCATATTTGCAGGGTAATTACGAATAAAACATTAAAATATGCTTTGAAAATATCTCTACGGTTAATCCCTATGATGTTCAGAGTTACATATATAAATAGTTATAATTCATAACTAGAATTAAGCAAACTACAACTTCAACTAGATAACTGATTATTGTAATATTAATAACCAAAACTTAATCAGTAAAATAATAACATGATCTGAAAACAGCAAGTGAGAATGAAAAATAATAATTCAATTATTTAATATTTATTATAGCAAAAATTTGAAATTATCATCGCAGATTGATAAGCTAAAATTATATTTATAAATACTTGCAGTTTCGAGTCATTTGGCATATTAAATACATATAATATTAAAATGATATAATCATAAAACAAATTTAATATTTTTAGAAATAGGCATAAAAGACCACAGGAAATTATACATTTAAAATAGATTTTTAGAGTTTTACATTTTAAAAGAGAATTCAAGTTTTACATCCAGGCAAGATTTAGCATTTAACAATCTTCTTTGTAGATTTTAGTAAAGGTGTTTGGGAAAAGCAGACTTAATAAATAGCTAGCTTTTAAAAGAAAGAATTGAAAGTCACAGTTTATAAACAGCTCTGAGAGAAAATTTACCATTCAGTTGTTTTTCATTGTAGTTAGTTTTGAAGCACTTGGAAGGATATTAAGATGACACTTTTGACGATGATTTAAAGTTAATAGAGATTTTCCACAGGCTAATTTTGCTGGTTATGGCATTAGGTTTCATTGTACCAAAGTTCTCCATTCTTCGGCTAAGGAAAATGTTGATTTATCACCATCCTACTCAATCATTTTGAAGGTAGAATGGGCATAGTTTCAGCTTACACTCACTTACTATATATATTATCCTCCTTGGCAACAAAACTTTAAGTATTTATACTTTTTAAACCCGG
The DNA here is from genome assembly GCA_028023455.1 of Epiperipatus broadwayi. Taxonomy (NCBI): domain Eukaryota; kingdom Metazoa; phylum Onychophora; class Udeonychophora; order Euonychophora; family Peripatidae; genus Epiperipatus; species Epiperipatus broadwayi. The sequence continues at coordinate 4,533,492 of JAQFVV010006271.1, forward strand.
GTCACCTATTAATTTTTTATGAGCTTGAATGTAGCTGAAAAGTCCATTTATTTATTTTAGCAAAACATTTAATAGTTACAACCAGTAGAAAAAATCCATATATTTATTTTAGAAAAACATTTTTAATTATAACCAGTAATTGAGATTTTGTTTTTCTGCATTATTTTGTTATTAACATTTTATATTTGCCAAATCAAGTACATGCTATTTTAGGACCAATGTGTGACCTACTGTAAAATCTGTTTACAAGATCAAAGGTTATTTTGACAAAGTTATTTTCATAATTAGTAGAAGACTAATTTTATAGCCATATGTGCAGAATAACAGTAAATATACGTATGCGATTTCAATAGTAAAGCAATAAAGTTGTCTAAATAATTCAACTAAAATATTTCTTAAACTAGAAATATTTATAAAATGAATATACATATCTGTAATATATATATATACCATTAATATAACAACAATTTAAACCAAAATATTTCCTAAATTAGAAATATTTATAAAATGAATACATATCTGTAATCTATACATATACTATTAAATTACAGACATACTGCTCATATATATATATATATATATATATATATATATATATATATATATATATATATATATATATATATATATATACATATATATATATAAAAAAAAAAAAAAAAAATGATTCTACATATATAATAATTTAATGTCATTTAAATGTGTACTCTGATAGGGTTTAAACCTGGCAAATGGATATATGTGTGGGTAAAATAAATAAAACAGGCAGATGGATGAAACTGCCCATTTCATATCCCCAAACTTACTTAAAAAACAAATAAAAATGCCTTTACTTAATCTGAATTATTAATGATCAATGATCAGATCATGGTTTTCATCCAAACAACCAAATTAATCTTTTACTCTTGTCATAACATATCTCAATGTATAATATACCTTGCTCAGCTACTACTCGCATGCTCCACTCCAAAAGACAACTTAGAGTAAAAATAGATATATAAAACAACAAAAAAACTTCCTAAGCTAATTAGATAATATAAATTTATGTATAAAAAACAAACTATATTTCTAAAGTAATACAAAAAAATACAAATGTAAAAGTAATTAGATGTTGTTAGTAAACCCCAGGGTTGGTTAGTTTAATTTACAAGGGGAAAGGTAGGGGTTTATCCATGTACTTCCTATGGTTGTTTAGGTAGGATCAGGGGGTTGATTGATACCAGGTTTTAATTTAGGAGGATGATAAACACCTATAACCATCATCTTACCTTTCAATACCCTTTTATCTTCCCATACCTTGTCTTTCAACACCCTGTCTTTTAACACTCTGTCTTTCAACCTCCTATTCTTCTGGCTTAGCTTTCTTCTCTTAACTTTTCTTTCTTCTATAGGCCCTAGCATGACTCATTTAACTTTAATCTTACAGTTTATCCTTCCTCTTACACTTGTTTACAACCTTGATCTTGAAACTCCTTGTATAGATTACGTTCTTGTTTCTGTCACTTATTGTCTACTTTTATGATTGTTAACCTATCTACTTCAGTATTACTGTCTACCTTTCCAAAATATTCCTTTCCTGGCATCACTGTTGTGGTCTTTGGTTTAAATTGGTTCTTGGCAGTACACCAATCCCTACCTCTGTCAATATTTTGGTAATGTAATATTTTGATCTGGGATTGATTTCATTCATCAAATAGTAAAAACACAAAAAACCCAGCAGATGATTTATCTGGTGGTTTTTTTCTAAACACTGTCAAGAGGTTAACCTGTGAATCAGCCTAGCCAGATGGTTCCTTCATGGTTTCTTTGGTTCTCCAAAGATTACAGCAACACAGCAGCTTCCCCACATCAGGAGCCTCAAGTTGATATTCATCTATCTTCCTATAACTGCTTTGGGTATACCTAGGCTCCTGTATAAATTGTTGTATAATATCTGAGAACTCCGGAGGTTTACTCTGCCAGCAATGAAGGTCTTTCAAATCCCCCTTAACCAAACTGCCCACCATATGGGTTTACACTGCCAACTGTTGGTATTTCAGGGATGTATGGCCTGGCTTAGATTTTACTGGACATCTATCAATACTATTCAGGACTTCCTGACCATAATGGTATGTCATCTTACACTCAAGTTCCAGCAATGCCACACTCCATCTTACTGTGGTACTGTTATCAATCTCCAGGTCAATGAAATTGAAGTTTTCAGCTCCACTCAATATCCTTAGCTCGCATGTACCTTTCTCAGTTTCTTTCTCTTCCTTAACCTCTTGGTGAAACTCTATTTGTTCAACTATTTCACCTAGTAATTTGGTTGGAATTACTATCTTTGTCTTTTTTATTTCTTGTGTTGGAATACATTCTACTTTGGTGATTATTTCTGAAAGCAGTTTTTCTCCCTCTCCAATCATTTTTAAATCAACTTAATATTTCTGTTCCATCACTTACAGCTTACAGCTTTTCTGCTCTTCTTAAAGGCTCCATAATTTTATGTATGATGGGCACTATTTCTTCCTCACTTAATAAAATTAATTTAATAGTTTCCTTTCCTATCACAATGTCCCCTTTCTTATTATCAATTTCTTCCCACAATATCTCTAAAGCACTTGGCTTAACCTTTTATAATCACTTCTAAGTCAATCTTTTTCACTGGTATATTCATGTTTATGAATTCTCTTTCTGTAATTAACGTTATCAGTGTTTCAATCTGTTTATCAGGCCCAGCTCCTCCTTTGGCAATTTTAAGAATGTCTCCTAGTTTTTCTGAATGTGTGCTCACAATTTCTATAATTTTATTTATAACCCCTATATCTTCCTTTTTAGACTCAACTCCTGTTTTCGCTGCCTTTGGTATAATTTTGGTCGTAAGTTGTACAGTTTTGGTAACCTGCACTAATTCAGCCATATACTCTGGTTCTTCTGTTTTATCCTTTTCTTCTTTCACCATACTATTACTATCTGTGATATACTCGGCCGATTCAGTAACTTCTTTCCTTATCCTTGTCTCTATCTCTTTCATCATTACCACTTGCTCAAATGGACCTGTCTTGGTTTCTACTATACTCTGGTAAGTCTGATCCTCTATACTCTTTTGCTTGTTCAACTCCTCTCTCCTACCTACATTATCCCTCTTTTCTTTCTCATTCTTTCTCTCCTTTTCTTCTCGATTCTTTTTTCCTTTTCTTTCTGATCCATTTTTTCCTTTACTTTCTGATCCATCTCTGGGGTCTTTAAGATGATATTTGCCTTTATGTCCACTAAGCTTTCTTTCAGCTCTTGTCCTACTCCCCTATCTCTGTTTTCCAGACCCCCATGAGCCTGCTCATATTCCACTGACTTTCTGCCAGACTCCAGCCTTTGACCCATTGCCATTAGGCTCCATATAGTTTCTTGGTGCATCTTTTTTAGGCTTTAATTACATCTCTCTCCTGACTTTCTTTACTCTTCTCTCAACTCCCTGGATTCTTCTCTCAATTCCATGACTCTTCTTGCACCCACCCTTGCAATTGGGTAAACATGGCAAGGAATTTTGCATCCATGACAGGTTGTATGTTTATGATGGGTTGTACCATGGTGATGTTTTTTAAAATATAGGGAGCTTTCCACATAGCCCTCATTTGGATTTTGCCCACCCATCACTTTCTTTTCTCTTTTTTTCCGGCATTTTGCTCCACTCACTATCTTCACTTTCATGATTGATTAAAAGCTTTATAAAATATTCTATTAATGTGGCTTATCACCACTCTTTTCCTTCCAGAAATGTTTTTACCTATGGTCTCACTCTAATAACCTCAGCCCACTATAACTATTACCAATTTGCCCTATCTCCATTATAATATACAGTGGCATATTTAAACTTCAAAACCATTTTGTTAAATTACAATAGTTATGCCCAATATGGTTATTACATTTTTCTGCCTGGCATATATATGGTTCTTAAACTACAATACTAGAAATTTGAAAATATAAGCTATAAAAAATTCATGAATCAATATTTAGTAAAATAAAATTATTTCTTACCAAGTACCTGCTTTCCTTTTAAATCAACTGCAATTGTTTCTACTAATAAAAAAATATAAAGATTTATTATTGCATTTATTATTATTATTATTATTATTATTATTATTATTATTATTATTATTATTATTATTATTATTATTATTATTATTATTATTATTATTATTATTATTATTATTATTATTATTATTATTATTATTATTATTATTATTATTATTATTATTATTATTATTATTATTATTATTATTATTATTATCATTATTATTATCATTATTATTATTATTATTATTATTATTATTATTATTATTATTATTATTATTATTATTATTATTACTATGCCAGTTTTAACTTTATTTGAGTACCCATACACTAATATAGTTTATTAATCTTGCCCAAATCATTTCATTGTTCCTATCCAACTCTTTAAAACCCTTCAAAATATTTAAAAAAACATTAGATTTCCTTTATTATCATTATTATGCTTTTCTCACTCCTGATGACAACATTTATTATGAGAGAACAATAGTCTACTTGGGTACCAGTTGATCAGTGAAGCAGTAAAGTCAAGCTGATGCACATCATATATATATATATAAATTTTAATTATTTATTAGACCACTCTAATAACAATGAAGTATTTCACTTCAATCACCCTATGTGTATATATCAACTCTGTGCCAGCAAAAAAGAACAAAAATTCATTTGACCTCTCCAGTATATGCCAACCAAAAAAACATTTTACATATATAATCTGGGGGAAAATACTTTTCCCATAATTTTAATCCATGACAAATCAGATATACGATTTGACAAAATTTGACAAGAGTGCAACCAACAAAAAACATTTTTATTAATACATAATTTATTATCCCTGTCAATTAATATATATATATATATATATATATATATATATATATATATATATATATATATATATATATATATATATATATATATATATATATATATATATATATATATATATATATATAACAAAAGTTATGGAATATTTAAAAAAACTGGAAATTTTCATATTTAGTTGTGGGCCATGGAAGTAATCGAAGAGATTCACATTTGGACAGTCAGAACCCAGAAAAAATTTTTTTACATATGCATCTTCCCTCTTTCATGCTAGATTCATTCATGATTTGTTCAAAGTTGTGTAAATAAGTAACTGCCCCATGTTGGGCTCCAGAACCCAGGGGAAAACTCATGTAATGGTAAGAATTGTACCTCCACATAACAAAACCTAGCACACAAGCAAAATACACTATAGCTGATTGACTATGAATACTCAGATCCAGAATCTGACCAACATTCAATTCTTTCTTCTCTGTTCAATGATTTAATACCTTATCAATGACATTCCTCAATGTACACATACACTCAATTTACCCTCGGTCTAGTAGTCACTCAGCGTAGAACAAAAGACTTGTAAATTAAGTAATTGAGCACTGATTTGTCCAGATATACAGAGACAAGATTAAGTGGTTAATTAAAATATCAATGATTGAATATGAAATTTATTAAAATATTCTACATATAGATATAATGTTGTATGTGCAATTAAATATAGAGTTGAATAAAATGAACTCACAGACAATAAAATTATAAAAATGAGTTATAATTTTAAATATTAATTTATTAAAACAATAACAAATACTAAATCAAAACATGCAAAATTATATGATGGGAATGTGAGATATAATGCTCACAGGCATTAGATAACTAATGATATTAATTTTACATATTTCATAATATGTGTTTAATAAAGTGTAGTGTGGTATTGGAGTTTATGCCTATATTAAAATGCCAAATTTTTAGCACATTTGTAGTTTGCAAGATCATATGAAACTTTATAGCCAAGGTTATATAACTAACTTTAATAGTGCTCCTCTGGTGTCTATCTATACAAAGTTAAATCGAGCATGTATTTACACTGAGAGATACGCAGATTAGCATGTTGAACAGAGATTAGGATATACACTAATGCTAGATAAGCATTTAATATAAAAGGAGAAAAAACTGGTTTATGATAGGTTTACCTATATCCTCTATGGCACATATTAAAATATTAATAAAGTTTAATGGTGTGAATGGGTCCTTATCCATGGGGATCAGTCTCAAAGACTTGGTTTGCCCTAAAACCATTCAACTTGCTAAAATATGAACATTAGTAGTTCAGGGAGTCGGATAAGCATTATGAATAATCTAGGTCCTTGTGCCCTAGTTCTAAAAGTGTGCTTGAATGTGAACTAAAGTATATGAGTGTGACCTCCAACAGAAACTCATCAATAATCATGCAGCAAGCAGAAAAGTGTACATTGTGTACTTTGTAAGGACACATCCACAACTTATACATATATAATGCAAATGCATAAATTTATATTACCATTCCTTAAAATTAGATAGCATCTATTTGCATATCTCTAAAATCCAGTTCTCAAATTTAGTATTTAAAATATACTATTTAGGGACTAAATTATATAGTAACCTAGTTTAATATTATCAACTGCATCTCAACATATTTACATCTAAAAAGTATAAAGCATATTTGCAGGGTAATTATGAATAAAACTTTAAAATATGCTTTGAGAATATCTCTATGGCTAGTTCCTACAATGTACTGAGTTACATATATAAATAGTTGTAATTCATAACTAGAATTAAGCAAACTACATCTTTAACTAGATAACTGTAATGTTAATGACAAAAACTTAATCAGTAAAATAATAATGTGATCTTGAAACAGCGAGTGATAATGAAAAATAATAATTCAATTATTTAATATTTATTATAGCAAAGATTTGAAATTATCTTTGCAGATCAATAAGCTAAAATTATATTTATAAATACTTGCAGTTTCGAGTCATTTGGCATATTAAATACATATAATATTAAAATGATAAAATCATAAAATAAATTGAATATTTTTAGAAATAGGCATAAAAGACTGCAGGAAATTATACATTTAAAATAGATTATTAGAGTTTTACATTTATAAAAAGAATTCACATTTTACATTTTAAAAGAGAATTCAAGTTTTACAATCATGCAAGATTTATCATTTAACAATTTATTTTGGAGATTTTAGTAAAGGTGTTTGAGAAAAGCAGAATTAATAAATAGCTAGCTTTTAAAAGAAAGAATTGAAAGTCACAGTTTATAAACAGAGCACTGAGAGAAAATTTACCATTCAGTTTTTTTCCATTGCAGTTAGTTTTGAAGCACTTAGGAGGATATTAAGATGACACTTTTGATGATGATTTAAAGTTAATATAGATTTTCCACAGGCATCTTTTGCTGGTTATGGCATTATGTTTCATTGGACCAAAGATCTTCATTTTCTGTCTATGGGGAATAGTGATTTATTGCCATCCTACTCGATCATTTTGAAAGTAAAATGGGCATAGGTTCAGTTTACACTCACTTATTATATATAGCGTCCTCGTTGGCAACAAAATTTTAAGTATTTATACTTTTTTAAACTCGGGCCACCTGTTAATTTTTTATGCACTTGAATGTAGCTGAAAAGTCCATTTATTTATTTTAGCAAAACAATTAATAGTTACAACCAGTAGAAAAAAAATTATTTATTTATTTTAGAAAAACATTTAAAATTATAACCATTAATTGAGATTTTGTTTTCCTGTGTTATTTTGTTATTAACATTTTATATTTCCGAAATCAAGTCCATGCTATTTTAGGACCAATACATGACCTACTTTAAAATATGTTTTCAAGATCAAAGGTGATTTTGACAAAGTTACTTTCATAATTAATAGAAGACCAATTTTATAACCATATGTGCAGAATAACAGAAAATTGATGTATGCAATTTCAATAATGAAGCAATAAAGTTGTCTAAATAATTTAACTAAAATATTTCTTAAAGTAGAAATATTTATAAAATGAATATACATATCTGTAATATATATGCCATTATTATAACAGTAATTTAAACCAAAATATTTCTTAAATTAGAAATACTTATAAAATGAATACATATCTGTAATCTATACATATACTATTAAATTACAAACATACTGCTTGCATATATATATCTATGTGATTCTACATATATAATAATTTAATGTTATTTAAATAGGTACTCTGATAGGGTTTAAACTTGGCGTATGGATAGATGTGTGGGTAAAATAAATAAAATGGGCAGATGGATGAAACTGACCATTTCAATATATATTGTGCCCTTTTGTATGGGTCACCATCTAATTTTTGTGCTAATCTATTAAAAATTTTAAATTTAAGAGATATTTGAATATGTGATGTTAATTTTGCTTATGGTACTATTTCAAAAGATTTAATGAAAGCAATCTATGAGTATTTGATATGTGAGATTGTGCTGAAATTGACGGAGACATTTTGATGATGATTATTATAATATATGGTTGGAAAAACTGGCCATAGTTAATACTGCATTAATATATTTAATAAGTAGGTATTTAAAACTAAAAGTGTTTAAAAGACAAGTTAAAATTAAATGCATATATTTATTGTTGATAAAATAATGTTATAAAAGAATATAAATATTTTAATTATTATAAATACTTAAATAGAAGATTAATATTTGATTTTATAATATCGAATAATTATTTTAAAATCTGTTATAATATCTTATTTATTTTAAAAAATAAATATTTGTTTTAAAAATGCAATTGTTAGTTATTTTTAGATTATGAGAAGCGTTTCTTTTGTTGTAAAAAACAGATGTTGGTTAGATACGCACACACATGCTTGGAAGTTATCTAATAAAGTTGCAAAACTATTTTAAAAATTATGTTATAAAATTTATGAATAATACGTGAGCTATCATGAGATAAAATAAAGATAAATCAATGTAGAATATTAAATTTGATTTTTTAAAAGTATTGCTTTAAAAATATAACGTATAAAAAAGACTTAGTGTATTTTAAATAATCTTATAAAAGTTAAAATTAAAATCAAGTAAGATAATATACTTTTTAAAAGTGTTTAATAGATTTAAATAAACAATAAGGATTATTTTAAAAATTTAATAATGTAATAAATATTAAATATTAAATAAGTCATTATTTATTTTTAATTTTGTGTTGTTGGTAAATATGTAAATAAGCCAGCAAGTTGATTGTTTAAATGTACCAATCAAATGAGAAGTTTCTTCCGGTATAAAAGCTTAGTTCAATTGTTAGGAGAGGACTTCGTGATTGAATTTTCAAGTTAATTATGTTATTAAAAATAGCAAAGTAAATTTGATAGACGCTCTCAAAATCAATTTTAAAATTATAAGAGTGTCATTGTAAATAATTTATAAAAGTTTTAAATGATAGACATGCAGTGTTAATTTAATTTTTCCTTATCGATCGTCTCTATATTGAAGCTCAATTCGCAGGCAAATGGTCATGGGAACATCATATATAGTGAAAATATATCAGAAACTTTATACTAGAAATATGACAAACGCTGGATTAGTTCGGAAAGTTACGAGATGGAGAAAAGTAGTATTTTGGACAGTATATAATTTTAAAAGCTAATTTCTATTGATTATTAAAAATAGATATTTTAAAGAATAAAATACTTCTTTATGAAGAAAGTATTTTTGCAAGCTATAAATTTAAAATATATATCTTAAGTAAAGATATTAGAAATAAAAGTAGTTTTATAAATACTCGCCTTGTTAAGTCTTTATATTTAAAAGACTGAATGTTGACAATTTTAAAAGGCAAATAGATTGAAAATATATTCAGCTAAAAATCTTAATATAATAAAAATTATTATATTGAAATAATTTAAACGCTGGTCGTTTTAGATGAAGAAGCTTATTCTTACCTGGATATTTTGTTAAGAAATGCGCAAGTAATATGTGGACGTCCAAGTCAATTAAAATAATTAAATGATAATTTTTCATAAGCTATAGACTAATTTAGAAATAATAACTTTAGATAATTTCGTTAAGGAACTGGATCCGGAGCCTATAAACTATTTTAATTTTATTTTATTTTCTTGTGGGGAACTTTTATTTTGTTTTAAAAAGAACGTTATCACTTTTATAAAACTTTTAAAGAAACCGCATGATAAACAGGAAAAGGAAATGGTGTTTTAGTGAATTTATGCCTAGGATTAAAGAACTATTATGGTGAAAAGAAGACATCGCTGGAGTTACGTAATATGAATTCTGTTTTACTTATCTAATATAAAAATTAAATATTATTAATTTATTAAAAATAAGATAGGTACATTTCTTAAAATAATAACTAAAAGTAATATAATAATTAATTGCATAAGTTTATCTTATAATTAATATAACACGTAATATGTTAAAGAATCATTGTGTGTGTAAATGTGATTTATTTTATGAAGCAGTAGTTCCGAAGAATATTGGAAGTTGGACTGTACATTAGATCATTATTTATGGTAAAAATTGTATAATTATAATAATTTTGATGTATTTGATATGTTTTCTTTAGATCATCCAAGTGTTATGTTATTTGAATGAATGTATAAATATTTTGAAATACACACACATTATATTGGCAGTGACAGTTTTATTTGGATATGCATAATTTGAATTTATAATATAAATATAATACAACATTACATAAGAAGCTTAGAAATAATTATATGATTCTTTCGTAAACAAATTTTGATATTTTTATATGTTATATTATTAGAATTATATTTGTTATTCATAAGTAATTATTTTTATTGTAAGTTAGGAAGAGATCTCAAAGTCTATATTTTATTTTTATTTATTTGGATAAATTAAGTTAAGTTTTATGTAGAAGTTTATAGTTGAGTTGAAGATTTACCGAATATAGATGATGAAGTCTAAATGGTTTGGATAATTAGTATTTATTTAAAGTTGAAGGTTGTTTTCCTGGAATTTTAAAATAAGTTGTAGAGGATGTTTTTGTAGATAGAAGTTTATTAAGAAGGAGTAGAATAACACATAAAGTAAAGTAATAATTGTACATAAAAAAAAGAATCATAGAATTTATCTAATGTAATACTTTATGAATTTGAAATTAATGAATAATTTAAATATTAACAGTACATATATGTAATGCATATTTAATAAAACATGTATCATGAATTGTATTAAATGAAATATAAATTATAATCAATTATTGTTATTACATTACAAAGATACATTAGTTTCTATATTTTGCTATTAGAGTAATGCTGATAGTAAAATAAACACATACTAGTACATAATGAAAGAAGTAACAGTAATACTTAAGTGATGTAGTAATTTAATTAGTAAAGTTTAATTGTTTACATATGCTACATAAATATTGTTTACATAAATTTTTCTGTGTAATAATTGAAGTTCACTGATATTTATTTAAAGTCTAAGTTTTAAAAGCATACTTCAATGTTATTAGTGCAGCATTTTAAAAGAATGTATAATTACTTATTAGGAGTATGAGTTAATAACAGTGTAAACATATTGTATTATTATTTTCTTATGTTATTTTATTTGTTTTTGCTAATTTTGAACTGTAAATATTGTAAATAAATTCTTAGTTGAAGTTAATGTAAATAAATTTGTTTAATTTGTTTAAAAGTGTGTCGAGTTCATTATTTTACACCACAGCATTTGACAACAGATAATTTGAGCAAACATAATATTTGCATAGTATGATTTATTATTATTATTATTATTTAGAAATAAACACAATATTTTCTTGATATCATTTCATAAGAATTGATTGATATTAACATATAATATTATTATGGTCATAGGGTAATTATAATGCACATTATAAGAATACAATATTATTTATTGCCGCAGATTATTGAATTATAAGATTTTTGATCTATTCCAAAATTAAGATGCTATATGAAAATAAAAGATATACATATGATTATTTATTTAGTAATTGATGATATAACAGCAATAGATAAAATTAAGTTATACTCTAAGAATAGTATTGTATATTATTATTAAAATAAGTTAGATGTATTTAGGTTTGATATAAAATCCTTTATCATACTTATTTACATGGGTTATCATTACTTTAAGATAATTAGAAGAGCCTGAGATCATTGAGATTATTTAATTATATTTTAAAATTAAAAGTTAAGATTTATTTATTTATTACATTTTAAAGATAGTTTATTTTATTTAAAAACCATAAGAATGCTGTAGATGTAGTAATAGGATAGTAAGGAGGTAATAGTATTCTTATGCCATTGAGACAATGTCTTGGGAGATATTGACTCAATGTAAATCTACTTATTGCTTTGTAACTTTACTTCACAGTCTCATGATTTTGATAGATACTTATTTAATTAGTACATACTATAGAACTATATTGATTTTAATAATTGATAATAAATTTAATTAGAATATGATAGTATAAAAGTAAATTAAAGATAGATATGCAAATTTTAATTAAGCATTATAATTTAATTGAGCTAGTCGTATTTCAAACTATATTATACATCGAGAAGTAAGGGTACAATATATATATATATATATAGGCTGCAGAAAAAAGTTTGCCATTAACTGAAAGGAGACTCTGATTACTCTTGGAGGCCTTAAAGAAACCAAACAGGGCAAATTCCTGATGTCCACTCCATACATTCTTGTCATTGCAGCTGTTATTACTATGTGATTATACATATATTATACAAACAAGGATGGGCTGCTCACCAACATGCATTAGCCAGTGTGGTGAGTTTACTGGCTTTTTATCTCGAGATTAAAAACATTTTTTTCAATATATACAATCATGACAGACAAAAATGAATCATGGCCCTTATTTCCAGGAGATTGAAAACCCACCAAACAAGGCAGTGGTGGGTGACTGAAGGCAGAAGGTGCTAAGAATTTTCTGATTGTGGACTCAGGCTGCCATTTGATGATGACTTTTTATTTAGGTACTTACAACTGCAGATCACTTTCAAATGAAAGAAGATTGCAAGAGTTGGAAAAACTGTCTTATATTAAATGGGGCATTATTGGACTTTGTGAAGTTAGAAGAAAAGGTAAAGAAACAATTGGTTTAAAAAGTGGACACATACTCTACTATAAAGGCACAAATATAGGATATAAAAGTGGAGAAGGATTCATTATAAATAAAATATGGAAGAATAATATTGTGGAGATTGATGCTGTATAGCAGATACAAAATGCAGATAATTCAGGTGTATGCCCCAACAAGTTCTCATAGTGATGAAGTTATAGAAAATTTTTACATGGATGTACAGAAGGCTTTTGATCAGAGTAAACAACATTTTAAATTTGTTATGGGAGACATTAATGCTAGAATTGGTAAAAAAATGAAAAATGAAAATGCTGTAGGTAGTTTTGGTTATGGTAATAGAAATTAGAGAGGATATAGAATTGTGGTGTTTGCAGAAAAAGAAAAAAATTTATATTATGAATTATTTTTTAAGGAAAATGTTAAAATGAAATGGATATGTAAGCTTTCAAATGAGGATACAGCAGTATTGGATTATATTTTGACTAACCAAAAATATTTATTTCAAAATTGTAATGTTCTTAATAAATTTAACACAGGAAGTGATCACCGATTGGTAAGATGTAAGATACATGTTAATGCAAAACTAGGGAGACAAAAATTATTAAGAAAAAGAATATTTACAGTTGATATTCCTAATCTTCAGAAACATTCTAATGAATTTAAATTAGAACTTACAAATCGGTTTCACAATTAGTAGATTTTGAACATGATTCAGATTTGAATGACATTAACAGGAAAATAAGTTATACACTTTTAAAACTGCAACAAAGATAGCTGGTAGAAAAAAGCAGCAATTGGCCAGTAAAATTTCTACTGAAACTAGAAAATTTATGAAGAAAAAAAGGAATATGTATACAATAATGATGCATTAAAAAGATTGAATATCTCGAATTTTGTAAAATGGTGTGAAAGAATTGAAAATGATATAAAAAAGTATAATTGTGAACTAGCAAGGAAAGCTGTAAAAGAGAACAAAAGTCTAAAGAGTGTAAAACAACATTTTGGTATTGGTAGAAAATTTATACCTGCAATAAAAAAAAGATGGCATTATTACTAAAAAGAGAGAGAACATCATAAAATGTGTAGAAGACTTCTATCAAAAATTACATAGTAATAAAGAACAAGTCCCTCCTATACATATTATATCTTCTGAATTGCCCAGAATTTTGAATGAGGAAGTTAGACATGGAATTAAATTTATGAAGAAAAGAAAGGCTCCAGATAATGATGGAATTGTATTTGATATATTAAAAAAAGCAGGTGAAGAAATAGAAATTTTTTTAGCAAAGTTATATATCAAATGTCAAAATGGTAAAGATGTATGAGATCATTGGAAGAATGCAGTATTAATATTAATATTTAAAAAAGGTGATAAAAATATATTAGACATTACAGACCTATCAGCCTTTTATCAGCTTTATACAAAATTTTTACTAAGATAATTACAACTTGTCTACAGAAAACATTGGATTTCCACCAACCAAGAGAACAAGCTGGATTTGAAAGTGGTTTTAGTACTGTATATCATATCCAGGTATTGAGGGAAATTATAGAAAGGACAAATGAATATGAGTTGCCATTATGCTTAGGATTTGCAGACTACGAAAAGGCATTTGATTCTATAAACATTTCTTCAGTGATTATAGCATTGGATCATCAATGTGTAGATCCAGGATATTGTCATATTTTGAAAAACATTTATAAAAATGCAACTGCTACAATTAGATTACATAATGATAGTAGGAAAATCAACATTAAAAAGGATGCAAGACAGGGTGACTCCATATCTCCAAAACTTTTTTCAGCAGTGCTGCAAGAAGTATTTTGTGGATTAAAATGGGAAGCTAAAGGAGTGAAAGTAATTGGATATTATTTAAGTCATTTAGATTTTGCAGATGATGTCATTGTTTTTGCAAATAGTGCTTTAGAGCTACAGGAAATGTTGCAGGAGTTAGCAGATGAAATTCAGAAAGTAGGACTAAAGATAAATGTTAAAAAGACTAAAGTAATGTTTAATTTTTTTTTTTCAAAAATATGAAAATAAAGATTGATTATGATGAGTTAGCAGAAGTTAACAGTTACAAATACCTTGATCAGTTTATTAATACAGATCGAAATATAATGGGTAAAATTAATCATAGAATTAAATTTGGTTGCAATGCTTTTGGTAGAAATAACTTGATACTAAAAGTAAATATGCCTATGTATTTGAAAAGGAATGTTTTTAATAAATGTGTTTTGCCAGTTCTTACTTATGAATCTGAGACTTGGACACTTAATAGAAGAGCAATACAAAGACTTCAGACCACTCATAGAAGTATGGAGAGATGCATGTTGGGTGTAACAAGAAGGGATCAAAAATGTAATGTATGGGTAAGAGAACAAACAGGTGTTACTGACTTCATTGATAAAATTAAAAGACTGAAGTGGAGTTGGGTTTGACATATTGTTACAAATGATAATAAATGGACAATTGAAATTTTAAACTGGATTCCAAGAGACTATAAAAGACTCAGAAAGATACCACATGTTAAATGGATGGATGAATTGATAAAATAAGAAAGTGTGCAGGGATGATGTGGAGAAGAGAAACTAAAGATAGGAAAAAATGGATTGAACTTGGAGAGACATTCATCCTGCAGTGGATTGATAATGGTTGATGATATATATATATGTATGTGTGTGTGTGTGTGTGTTTTAATTTCCCATATATATATATATATATATATATATATATATTAATTTCCCATATATATATATACATATATATTGGGTACTCGTCGGATAGCCCCCATATCCCACTGGATGGTACCATTTTCACACTAAAACACATAAAAATGCTGTTTCCGTGGCTGACACATTCGA
The DNA here is from genome assembly GCA_028023455.1 of Epiperipatus broadwayi. Lineage (NCBI taxonomy): Eukaryota > Metazoa > Onychophora > Udeonychophora > Euonychophora > Peripatidae > Epiperipatus > Epiperipatus broadwayi. The sequence continues at coordinate 4,549,358 of JAQFVV010006271.1, forward strand.
ACCTGCATTTTCTATAATACAACTTTTATTGTTGTGCTACAGATTGCAGGCTGCTATGTCATGTCACAGTACAGCATGTATGTTTTATGCAGCAAATACATTTTCGGAATCTCGCACAGTTTATAAAATGGTTACGGCTTGGGAAGAGGTTGTGTTTTTTTTAATTGGATGGAAATGTTGTTTTCATTGGATTTTTTTTATTTTAAAGTATTGAAATGTTCAGATTTTGTAAAGTAATAATCAACACACTTTTTACACTCTAGTCTATTGAAGTTTGAAATAGTAAATGTTGACGAGATATATGTATAAAATGTGTTGGAATTAGGTATGAGTCAAGTAACATACTGTACATGACATTCCATGATACAAAGAATTTGTAAGGTGTGTATATTTTTGAAATAAAAAAGGGCATTAACACAAAAATATCCTGTAAGAAAAGTACAATTGTACATGTTTTTTTTTTAATGTCATAAAAGACATATATTATAAACATTTTATTATATATATTTGTCATTGTTTAAAAAAGTTTTGTTTCTTTTTTTTCTCTGACTTCTGTTATACTTTGTTGAATATAGTTTACAATTGTAGTTATCATTTATTTTATAGATGTTAGTAAAAAAAATATTTACAAAAATACAATTTTGATATTTTTTATTTTAGCATTGCAAACAACAGAAAAATATCTTTAACCCTAAACCTAACCCTAAACCTCATCCTAAATCTAACCCTAAACATAACCCTAAAACTAACCCTAAACCTAACCATAACAAATTTTACTTTTAGTTGTCATTCTATTTGAAATAAAAAAATAGCGGTAAACAACAACCACAAAAAAAGCCTAACCCCAGTAAAAAAATCTCTGATAGAAAATTGATTTTTCGAATAAAAAGCAAACTAAAAAAAACGAACCAAATTGTAATTTGTTTATTTTATTTTACATTTATTATTATCATTTAATTTGTATATGTTAATAAAAAATAATATTTAAAATTAAATAATATTTACAAAAGATGATTTTTATTTGTTTTTATTTTCGCATTACGAAAAAACACATCAAAATGATTATAATTAATGGCCCGGGAATGATCATATTTTATAGTTTAAGTGTGAAAACTGCACCATCGAGTGGGATATAGTAGCTATTCGATGACAAGCATATGTTGTTTAGGTGAAAAAAATTTTTTTTCTATATAGAAATTTATGTGTGCATGTATTATTATTGTTATTATATAATTTATAGATGATAAACTTCAACAGTTGTAGAGAGAGAATGTAATAGCAAGCAATATTTAATATATTGATTTATTATTTTTGTCATTAAATAATGTGTTAAATTATTTAGCTGTATTTTTATTAAATAAAGCAGACCAGAAAAAACTGACAAGAAAAATGTGAAATCGATTAATCAAGATAAAATGTACACATGTGAGAATGGTTGTGTAAACACAAAACACATTAACACATATTTCTAATGACTATAAATTGCAAGCTTTATTGTTTGTATTATCTTAGATTATCTCAGAAAAAAGTGTGTTTTGATGGGATAAATAATTGTTGATTATTATCTGTTAATAACTTAAAATTGTCTGGGTGAGGTTTATTGCTATCTCAAGTCACAGTTATTTTTGTTGGGGGATTTTAGTTTCTTTGATCAAAAATTTGAGATAAAAAACAAGTGAAATAATATTTGAAAAGTCAGTTCAGTTTTGTTTTTGAAGTAAGTGAACTAACAATATGTAGTTTTTTTGTTTTTTTTTTTTAAAAAAAAGAGATGTAATCATTAATATTACTAAAGTCATTCATTAATATTGCTAAAGTCAGATTTTATTATGGTTAAAAGGAGAATCACTGAACAACATGCAGTTTTGAAGGCAATTACTTAACCATTTTTAAGAATGGCAATCAGTTAATAATATTATGAAATATGCAATCGTTTTAAACTGAACAGTTTTCATTTTGTTTAAGAGTATGAGATATTGATTTTTTTTCTCTCTTTAAAAAATTTAAAGAAGAAAAATGACTCTTGTTTTAAAGTAAATACAGAAGTAGATATGTGTATATATAAAGCAGCTCACACCAACATCAATATAAATTTATTGAAATTCTAGAAAAATGGTATTAATAAATATTTTCATTATGAAGGAAATAATCAGGATGCCTTGTTAGAACCCACTCTTCTGCTCCTTCAAATCTCACAGAATGGGTTAAATCATAATCTATTGTAGACTCATATACTGGTTGATAATAACCAAAGTATCACCAAATTTAAAACCAGCCACAGAGGTCATCTAATCATCATCTTTGATAAGAGAAGAAGAAATAAAAGATGAATAAAAGCCATATATAGTCAAGTTTGATTAAGCTATAAATCATTTTTTAGAGTTTTCCTCACATTCATCTAAAGTTCTACAATGATTTTTTTAAAAAATTGGAAACAAGCCTGTCAACCAATTCATCATTATCAAAAGTATCAACAATAAATAATTTTAAAATTGTGAAAACAAGCAAGTCAATAATTTCTTGTTTATTAAAAGGTATCAACAAGAACTTTTCTTTTTAAATGGTAGAAATAAGCAAACCTGTTGAAGCTATACATGAGACAAGCAGTCTGAAAATTCAAACCTGGAACATTTGTAAGAAGTGAAAGTAATTGGGTAACTTTAAACTTTCATTAACAAATCTTTTATTCTTCCTTATTAAAAGTAAACTTTAATTTATAGAGTCAAGGCATTTTTTTCTATTGATACAAAAAATATTAAGAGTTTATTCATTGATTATGTTATTCTTAGTAATACATGGCAATACACACACAGTTTAAATTCATTAAACATCGTTTTTTTTATTATTTTGATTTTATTATTATTATATATTGTAATACTAAAATGTTTTTATTATTATTATTGTTCCACCTCTCAGTATATGCTTGATGATGTTTTTTTAATTGTTATTTATTTTTGCTCAAGGTTGCAATAATATTTTTTATAATATTTTTATATGTGATTTATGTATTAAACCATCATATAGAGGTATACATTTTAAACATATATGTTAACATATTACCAAATGTGTGCATGTATAACTGCTTAAACAAACATGTCAAAAGAATAAGTTATGCATAATTAGTTTAAGACTCAGAAACTGAAGAGCAGGCCTTAACATATGAATGAAAGTGAAAAATAAAACACACATATTACCTAAATGTAAGTTGTTTTTATGACATATAAGTAATAAAAATTTTGAATGAGCATATATAGAATATTTTTTTCTAATATCAGTTTAAGCCAGCTTATTTTAAAATATCAAAAATGACAAACTTGTATGTTAAATTTATTTGGTTATGCATATATAAAATTTTGTATCAATTCTATATTTAATTAATATAATAATAGAGTCAATTGTACAGTTATTAATTTGATTTCAAAAGAAAATAAAAGAAAGAAGAATAGTATTTATAAAATGTAATTATATATCTTAATTGGTTTCTGAGTTATTATTAAAATGTTATATTTTTCTTGTCTTGATTCTATCATTTTAAATGATCATCATCATCATCATTCAAAGATATTAAGAATCATCAGCATTCATAAATATTAAGCAAGCACTCGTAAAATGTTAAGCAAGCTAGTATATTGATTTACATTTAAGTATTTAAGGATTATGCTTGACATCTAACCAAGTTTTAATAATTATAGGTTAATAATAGAAAGCTAAAATTATATTGTGCCCATGAGTTTTGATCATTCTCTCAAAGATGGATATCATATTATTGATTAAAACACCATTTAAACATAATACTGTACATGAGTTATGACCACCATCATCATTGATTTCATAAATAATAATCATTCAATCAAATCCAAGGTTAATTGTTAATATGTTTAGTAAAAGGGGGTTTATAGAATGTTGAATATCATGTGGGAATATTTGTGATGATCATTCATCATCACTTGAAATATTTAAATCCCAATTTGACCTAGGATGATTTTTAAAAATGCCTATGAGTTTATGAAAGATAAATTTATTGTTGTGAGTTCATTATAAAGCTATGGCTGGTATCATCATCATCATCATTATCATCATCATCATCATCATCTTTATATTATAATAAATAATTAAGTTAAGTAACTAATTTCATGGCCATCCACTTAAGTAATGGTCTTGCCTAGGTGTGTTTGGAAGCCATTAATGAGAGTATTTTTTGCATCTGTTAATCAATATACGTTAACTGAGCTAGTAATATCTATAAGAATCTTTGATATATAAATTTTGGTGATATTGGGATCTTAAAATTTTATTGACATAGGTAAAATATAAGAATGTCATTTTTTTTTGTTCATTAGTTATCTAAGTCATGTGTAGTAAAAATGTACCAAATGAGTTTGAACTCAGTACACTATGCACAAATAATATTTATCTAGATTTAGAACAATCTAGTGGCTGTCGTGGAAAACACATGTCCTCAGCTAAACTAAATAAAAGTGATCTACTCCCTTTTCCAACTTATTAACTTTATGTAATATTTTTTATAAGTTGTTATGAATAGCACCAGTGTGTGTATGTGTGACCATGAATGGTTGTATATACATGGAAAAGGAATGAGAAGGATTCTATGTTAAGAGAACTTATTATTGGAGATAAGCGAAATGCACTTCGTGGATTTCACAGTAATTTTATTCAGTTGCTAATCTAATATTATTTTATTTGATGACAATGGTTAGTATATTTTATTGATCAAATGACTCCCCAATATCGAAATATTTTAAATCTTTAATGATGACCGTTTTAATTTTCATTTTGTTATTTTATGTGTTGAGTAATGAGATGATTTATTTATATCATTATTAGCGTGACAGAATTAATTTTTAGGATAGTTGCAAACGGCCTATAATATTCTATTTAATTAATTAAAAAAATAGACACCCAAATAGAGCATGATATGCATGTGTTTTTATTTATATGTTAGCGTCATCCTTATTTAATTATAAATTGTATTTTAGCTAACACAGTAAATTCATTTCTCATTTAATTTTACTCGGTTACAAATGATGAACCGCTGGAGCATATCATATATCCTATTTAATGTTTAGTTATTGAATTATAGCAACTACCATTTTATCATTCATCTATTATTTATAATCGGTTACAAAATAGCAGCCTTTTTCATCATTACATTATTTTGTATGCTGTTACAAATTTTTCTTACTGTTACAAATGGCACAGATAATAAAAATATTTTAATAATTAATAATATCTTCTATTTTTATTTCTGTTACTATATATATATTACCCCAAATCCAAAATTCAACTAGACCAGCAAAAATAATATTAAAACACAACCAAAGGTTTCACTGCTACAAGCAGACATCTCAAGTGTATATAAGTACCTCTTTACTTAAAACTATAAGAAGAGCAATCTTAATAAATATTTGAATGTATATATATATATATATATATATATATATAAAAATATATATATATATATATATATATATATATATATATATATATATATATATATATATATATATATATATATATATATTTGTAAAACACGAGATTACATTAAGATATCAAATAAACATATAAATTAGTAAATATTGTCTGGTCAATAAATGATTTTTAATTACCTTAACGTCCAGTACAACTGATCTCTAAGGCACAAATAAATTACTAACACACATTTATAATAAATTACTTTAATAAATATGATATGTTAACTTTATATATTATAAAATTACACAAATCCAATACTATATTATATCATTAAAGTTATATTACTTAGACTTTAAAAACATCCAAAAAGTAATTATCCATACACAATCTTTATATATTCTCAATTTTAAATTATTGGCATTTTAAAATTGAATATATTCTAATAGATAAGTTAACAACACTCAATTTTATCAAAAATATTTCGAAATAAGGGCTGAGTTAGTATATGCAAGTCCACTAATGGTCAGTTTCTGAACACTATTTGACAAGTTTATACTTTCCTTAAATAATAATGCCAGCAATTAAATCTTTAATATAATGTTTTCATAGATTATAAATCTTTTCATATTTCTAAAATCAAAATATTGATGAGTATATTTATGTTTATCATCAGTTACTTTGTAATTATTACACTTGCTTTGGATTAGTGTGGTCATTGTTGTATTAAGTAATATTTAATTCCACTAGATGCATTAGTTTTAACTAATATCTAAATATTAGATAGTTTTTTTTTTTCATAAATATAATATATAACAATTTGTTAATTTAGTAATCCACATTAGTTTTATGATATTAATCTGAATCTTTATGTTGATATAAGAAATATAAAGTCCAAACAAGTAATTTCTGATTTGGAGAACGGAAAAATAAACAGTTCAAATAAAATGTACCATTCCATAAGCACTCTTGAAAGTTTTCATAGTTACAATTCAATTATTTAGTTTTCATTCTTTTTAAATTCATTGTTGAATGATATATATGGTTGGACATTTAGTTTCTTCATTCAAGTCCATAGAAGAACATTTCCAATTAACGAGGCAAATGTTTGAATTTTGTCTACACAAACATCATTTTAGTGCAGCATGCCAAAATGACTAGTTTTGAATTTAAATCCCATGCAATCCTTCATAAACTTTAGTAAAAAAAGTGATCAATTTTTAATACAAGTGTACTTATAGGGACCTGTTGTGTGATGAGTGAGATCACAAATTTTACCTAAAATTCCTCACTGTTTGAGATTTTTACAGGAAAATCATGTCACTGTCATTTAGATATGATTGGAATCAGGTGATAGTTTGGAAATTTTTTTAAGTGTATATCACTATAATTTTTGATCATTTCACTTTTTAAAAAATGTAGACAAATATTCTTTCAAAATATTAAATACCAGATTACATCAGTGAATGATTAAAACAAAAAAAAATAGTTATATATATATATATATATATATAACTATTTTTATATTATTTATATATAATTATATTATATATATATATATATATATATATATATATAATAAATTACCTATACTATTAAAATATCAAATTAAATGTTTTTTTTTTTTCCTTTTCACATTACTTTTGTAAAATTCTTATCATACTTAATAATAAATCTATTCTAATAATAAATTTATTCATAACTATTTTATCATAATACCTTTTAATTTTATAATACATTCCATCGCACACACTTAAATACTATGCTAAAAGTCTTATATTATTAGTAAGTGTATTTTTAAGTCATCTAGCTAAAATCATGGTTTTGATTTCATTTGTGATTTTGCTTCATCCAAGTGATTTCTACAGTATTTCTACTTCTGAGTTACTCCAGTTTATTTCTACTTTAAGTATATGTACTTCTGATTTTCTCCTTTCGATATTCTTGTCATAATGTTTTCATTAATTAGGTTTTAATTTATTTGTAAAAAGTACAATATGATGATCATTTGGAAACTGCAGTCTACCAAAATGAATGATGTACTATATTTTCAAAAACAATAATCATGCCATCAGTAAAAATGTGTTTGAATGGACATAGTATGAGCTTTTACATACACACCTCAGACAAGCAGAGGCACTGTAACATTTGACATTGCAACAGTAAAATTGACATTTGTAAGGGCATGTGGTTTCAAAAAACCTATTTCTAGTGGTGATCTGTTTCATTTACAATTGTAATTTATATTTATTTATTTTGTGATTTTTTTTTTCTTTTTAAAAAATACATTCAATTATTACTGTTTGTGTGGAAACTCCCATTCAGGCAATATACTGTGCAATTATGTGTTCAGTAAAACTTCATTGGGGGGGGGGAGGTTCTGTTTAAATCTCCATTTTCTGTCAAAAAACTAAATGGCAAATAGTGACAACTCCTGTTATATATTAGACATTAAGTAGCATATGGATATATTTAATGTTTTTTGTAAATAATATTTTAGGCTATTTTTATAATTTAGTAATTTTTTCTCCATATTTAAAGTGACATTTGGATCTTATCTAATGATATCTCATATTTAACATATTTTGGGGATGAAAATTGTCAAATTCATCTTTAGTATTGTTAACAAATTTTAGAGTTTTTCATGTGAAAGTCATCTACATTTCTGAATATATATATATATATATATATATATATAGATCAGAAATGTAGATATATATAAAAAGAAAATTTAACAATATATATATATATATATATATATATATATTGTTAAATGTTCTTTTTAATATCAATATTTTAAGCTTTTTTGTATGAAAGTCATATATATTTCTGTTTGGCAAAGTAATATTTTTATATTGTTCTTTTTAATATCGATTATTCAGTACAAATGTAGAATATAATGCAAATCAATATTTTACATTTTTGTGTGTGAAAGTAGTACTTTTTATTCCTACAATATGGAGCACATATTAGACATGCTACATCTTTTCACATACATATTTAAGCTGTGAATAAGTTTGTAAACTATGTGAAAATATCATGTAAAAGATCCATGTACACATTACTTTTTGCAAACCAAGTGAAAATCTTGTGTACAAGATCTGTGTACATGTAATTTTGTTCAGATCACATGTTTATAAAGTTATCAGCAAATTGACATAAATGTGAAAAGGTGAAGCATGTTGAATACAAGCTCTGTGTTGCAGAACTAATATCTAAATATTCATAATTCTCCAATATGACAATAACCAAATTTCATACTAAATAAAATCTGCCATATAAATGAGAATATCAAACAAATGGAACATATTCTTAATTAATACATGAAGACTAAAATTGCAATTGTCAATTCAAAAGTGATCTGCAACTGCAATAACATTAGTAGTATTTGATTATGTTATACAATATAAGACATGATTTTAAATGTGCCTAAAGTGATTAAAATTAAATGTTACCTCATATTATTATTCAGGAATTAAAGCTTTATAAAAAAAGAAAATATTAAAACATAATAGCATAAAAAAATTTACCAATTTATGTGGGGTGATTTTTAATTTTTTTGTGACCACCTTTACATACAAACAAGTTAAAATACTATTGTATACCTCTTTTATTTCTTGAACAAAAGTTTATATTCAAAAAAAAAATGGTTACCAGGTTTATAACATTAAATATATATAAATTATAACACAATACATATTAAAATAATAATAAAATATTAGCAGATAAAGTTTCTTCATGCTTCAAATATGAAGAAATGAAAAATTTAAATGCAACCAATTAAAATCTGAAGAATTCTCTAAAGTTTTCAAGTGTTCTTTACTGTTCAGCAATAGTAAAATTATTATTTATTTATTATATTTTTTCTTATACCTAAATACTGCAAATAAATATTTTCTTTCTTGCATATAGTAAGCAGCTTATAGACAATATCAACTTCCACTTTCAAACTTTTAATATGCAAATAGTGTAAAATTTATCTTTCAATATCATTATGAATTTCATTATTTTCATATATAATTATAAAGATGCATTTCAATACATATTTTCTAAGTTCATACATCCTGGATATGTTCAGTATATCAAAATAATAATCCTAAAAAATTGTCAGGTCATTAAATGACTGTGATCTGTTATCTTAAAATCTTTTTATGGTTTGAAATAGAAAAAAAAAAATAGAAATAAACATTGAAAATAGATACTCATTTTGCTTATTATTATCTCATACTGCTATTTTCCTTTATGACATGATTGAACTCTCCAGTAAATATTCTATTATATATATATATAACATTTGTAATATTATTAATGTAATAAATTATATATAGAAAATTATGTTGAAATTTGAAATAATATTACCAAAATACCATGGTTCCATTTAATGAATGTGCCAATTTCGCTTATGTCCTAATAAAGTTTTATAATATAGTATCTGGTTTTATTTCAACCCATGTTTAAGGTAATAAAATAAATGTTATTGTCCAGTATTTTTTCAAAATACTTAAAGATCTTATTATGTTTAGTATATTTCATCCTAATTATTGAATTAAGTTGCTATAAACAATTATTGCTATTAAATTAAATGCAACAAGGCAATTTCAAATTATTTTTTCATGTATTTTATAGCTTTTATAATGTTAAGAAAAATTAGTAATCTTTAAGTTTAATTCAAGATATTTCACTTTAACAAAAGCATTTCATGAGTGTGTTAGAAACTTAGTAATAAAAATGAATATTTCTTATTATAATTCACTTTTCTAAATTTCTTTTATAAATAAAAATTGCAAAATGGTTTTCTTTTATAATTCCAAATCTATTATAGCAGTACTTAGAATTCACATTGTAATCATTATAAACAAAACATCTGTAAGATAAATTATGAAATTTTAAGCTTATGAGTTTTTCAACCAGATTGTTCTTGAAATAACTGTTGTCAATCACTTTTCCTTGGATATATTCTTTAGCTGACAGGTACAATGTTTTTCGGAGGTGTAGGTCAAACAGAATTTACTGCATTATTTGTAAGTTAAGATTAACAAACAATTTTTACTTTAAAACAAAAATTAATGTATTTCAAATAATTACTATACTTTGAAGAGTAGAACAATCTCCATATTTTGTTTACCTGGTAGAAAATATTCTTCTTTTCTTCTATATCATGAGATCAATCAACAGAGAGATCTATACATAGATCTATCATAAAATATGTGCAAGACTATTTATAAATATTCAGTCAAGGGGCTGACTATAAAAATAATAGACCTATCAAACTATTGAAAGTGATTATATTTGCTTATAATTGATAAATATTCACCTTTAAATATAGATGCCAAGTAATTAAACCATACACTACTATTTAGATTGCAGTAAAAATATATTTTGTGATGCATTATACTGTTTAACATAAAATAATTCCAATTTTGAGCCTTTACCAAATTATTATTTGATAATAAAATATTAAGTAATGATATAGTTTTATTTAATAACATTATTATTTATTGTAATTAATAACACTATTAATTAATGTAATAATTAAATTTATAAAGTGCATACTCATTATGTAAAGTAATATATATTAAGTCTATAACCTAAAGACCATAAACCTGAAAACAACAGTAGTTACCTCTACAAATTTAACACAAATCATTTAAATAAATCATGTGTTAAGATTTGTAGAGGTCCCTACTGTCGTTTTTCAGGCATATGGTCTCAAGGTTATACTCTTAATATATATTACTATTAATTATTATAATTATGGAAACCAATTTATCTGTCAGACTCTATATGAATATGCCCACACACATCCGAACATAGGACTAATGTATATGTTGAATAGTCCAATTCTTTTCCATTCTGAAGAGATCCATTAATTAAATTTATTTTTTTATTCCTTAAAACAATCATCATGATTACAGACCATTGGTTCAAATCATAGACTTAATAAATAAAATTAGTGTTGATCAAAATTTAAAATTTTAACTAATAGAATAATAGCAACATGGCTTGATAAAAATCAAGCCTAACCATATGATTATATATAAGAGAAAACTAATCAAAATTATTTTTATTTAGTTTTGTTACTTATATTAATATATGCTATTTTGTCGTCTGAAGTTAAAACAAGAAAAGAAATACGATGATATTTTTTCCTGCAGCAAGGAATATTTAATTGATAAAAAATATCATTTAATTAACCCAAAAGATTATTTAAAATTAAGATATTATAAACTATATATTATATTGTTATACACAATTATATTTTGTATTCTATAATTTTTTAAAAATATAAAATGCATACTATTTTTTAATTATTTCATGTTTGTTATATAACTAAAATTTAAAAAAAGAATTGTCAAGCAAATATTATAAAATTAAAAAGAAAAAACAAAAGTCTGGAGATAAATATAATTGCAGATTAAAATCTTAGTTTAACTTTCAAAGAAAAAGTCAAACCATAAGACATCCTGTGTTTTAATTGCCAGTGGATCTCAGATTGCATAATATATATATATATATATATATATATATATATATATATATATATATATATATATATATATAATTTTTATCTTGGATTGTCCCTATCCCCAGACCAGTTTCGACCTATGGGTCTCAAAAGTGAGGAGTTGGGATATTAGATTCAAAAAACCAACTCAAGCAAAGCATTTATCTAAAAGTTAATTGTTAAAAGAAGATCTGAAACTTTTAGACATCTACATGTCTTTAAAGTCAGCTTTTAGATAAATGCTTTGCTTGAGTTGGTTTTTTGAATCTAATGTCCCAACTCCTCACTGAAGTGACCCATAGGTCGAAACTGGTCTGGGGATGGGGACAATCCAAGATTAAAATTATTTAAATACCTTCTCTTGTAGTAGCATTTATCATAAAGAAAGCTTGTTTAGAGCTAATTAGTATGTTCTTAATATATATATATATATATATATATATATATAAAATACATATTTTGCGGGTTCATCCGTGTTAAAAACTTTTAATATCAATACACTGACGTTTCGACTTGGTCACACAAGCCATCCACTCTGTGGATGGCTTGTGTGACCAAGTCGAAACGTCAGTATATTGATATTAAAAGTTTTTAACACGGATGAACCCGCAAAATATGTATTTTATATATTTAACCCGTGCAAATCTTCGTTTTAACATATATATATATATATATATATATATATATATATATATATATGATAAACAAAACAAGTTATAAATTTCAAAACTGGCTTATAGCTTGCATTTAATGATCACTAAATGGAGCTTTACCATTAGCCTACTATCAAGCTTTGTTTAAATAAATGCTGAGAGAGATAGAATTGAATATCTCTTTCAAATTGTCTTTAAACTTTAAAACATGGTTTCGAGCTAGATGGCTCACATCAGTAAAGGGTAAAACGACTAGAAACTAGATCTAAACACCAACTATGCAGCATTTAGTAAACACATTTCTATCAGCTTGAAAGCATCAATTTTTCAGATACTTAAATATCTTCAAATCCAGTCAAACAAACTAGATAGATATATGGGTCAGAATTCAGTTCAGTTTCACTATATATATATATATATATATATATATATCTTTAAATCCGCAGAAGTACTGAATAACGGATATTTTTATTTATTTTATATATATATATATATATGAAAAACAATACAAGTTATTCATGTAACTCGCTATCATTTGTTTACATAAACGACAAAAGAGTCAGAATTAACTATTTCTTTCATTTGCTCACCCTCAGATCAGCTGATTTCAAGCTATTTGCTATCATCAGTGAAAGATAGAGTTAGAAACTAGATCTAAAAACTGACTCCAAGTGTTTATGCAAAACGTTTCTATCAGTTTGCAAGCATGAATTTTTTAGACCAGTAAAGTCTTCAAACTCAGGCTAACAAGCTGGATATCTATATGGGTCTGATCTCAGTTCAGTTTCACCACATAGTCAAACTCTCTGCAATATATATCATTGCAAGAAACCTTAAAAGGTACATTTATGAAAAAAAACAAGTTATTTATGTAACTTGCTATCACTTGTTATTTATGATCAATAGATGGCATTTTACAAAAACCAATGAAACAAGTGTAAAAATTGTTTACATAAATGACAAAAGGGTCAGAATTAACTATCTCTTTCATTTGACCACCCTCAGATCAGCTGATTTCAAGCTATTTGCTATCATCAGTGAAGGATAGAGTTAGAAACTAGATCTAAACACTGACTCCAAGTGTTTATGCAAAACGTTTCTATCAGTTTAATCTGAGAGTGAGCAAATAAAAGAGATAGTTAATTTTGACTCTTTTGTCATTTATGTACACACATTTTACACTTGTTTTGGTGGTTTTGGTAAAATGCCATTTATTGATCATAAATAACAACTGATAGTAAGTTACATGAATAACTTGTTTTTGTTTTTCATAAATGTACCTTTAAAGGTTTCTTGCAATGATATATATTGCAGAGACTTTCACTATGTGGTGAAACTGAATGGATATCAGACACATATAGATATCTGGCTTGTTAGGCTGAGTTTGAAGACTTTACTGGTCTGAAAAATTCATGCTTCCAAACAGATAGAAACATTTCGCATAAACACTTGGAGTCAGTGTTTAGATCTAGTTTCTAACTCTATCCTTCACTGATGATAGCAAATAGCTTGAAATCAGCTGATCTAAGGGTGAGAAAATGAACAAGATAGTTAATTCTGACTTTTTTGTTGTTTATATAGACAAATTTTACACTTGTTTTGGTGGTTTTGGTAAAACGCCATCTATTGATCATAAATAACAAATGATTGCAAGTTATGTGAATAACTTGTTTTTGTTTTTCATAAATGTACCTTTAAAGGTTTATTGCAATGATATATATTGCAGAGACTTTAAGTATGTGGTGAAACTGAACTGAGATCAGACCCATATATATATCTGGCTTGTTAGGCTGAGTTTGAAGACTTTACCATCTGAAAAATTCATGCCTGCAAACTGATAGAAACGTGTTGCATAAACACTTGGAGTCAGTGTTTAGATCTAGTTTCTAACTCTATCTTTTACTGATGATAGCAAATAGCTTGAAATCAGCTGATCTGAGGGTGGGCAAATGAAAGAGATAGTTAATTCTGACTCTTTTGTCGTTTATGTAAACAAATCTAACTTTTGCTTCGGTGGTTTTGGTAAAACGCCATCTATTGATCATATATATATATATATATACTCCACTTTATTTTGGTAAAACGCCATCTATTGATCATATATATATAAAGTGGAGTCAAGCATATTTTATGTATTTCATTTCACAGTTTTGTAAAGAGCTTATTGTTAGAATGCCACCTGACCAACCTTTCATTGTAGTGTATTCAAATGTGACAAAAGTGATAAGTTGCAGTAGATATGATTGAAAAATCAAAAGCTATTTTTGATTACTAAAACCATGGAAGTACTAAAGTACAGTTTTAAAATATTCAAAACAATGTACAGTTTAAAAATATTCAAAATAACTTACTACACAGTCCACTTGTACATGTTCATCAAAGCTGTTTGCCTTATGTGCTGAATGCTACTGAAATATGCCTCAAATCTGTGTAAGAGTATTCACCTCTGGTCCTTCACTAAGTAATCAATCAAGAATTACATGTTATACTGATCTACTAATTATTTCCGGAAAACTCTCAAGAGAGATTCAATAAAAGTTGTGCTCATCTGCTAAATATTTGTAGATGACTCTCAAGAAGATTGTTTATGTCAAAGAAATTATATATATATATATATATATATATAATTTCTTTGATATAAATATATAGGAAGATATCACATATATATATATATATATCAATATATATATATATATATATATATAATTGAAATAATAAATTTAATTGTTTACAAACTATTATAAACAATCCTTAAATATCTGCAGATTAGGTGAATTTAATGGCAGTTGAGGCAGGTTTAAGAATTTAACCAAAGTACTTCTGCAGATTTAAGGATTGTTTATAATAGTTTGTAAATCGTTAAATTTATTATTTCAATTATAATTTTATTTTAATTAACAGACATTTTATTTTTACATATATATATCTCGACTAACTCATGAGTGCTGGTTCAGCAGAAAATATAAATTTTGGAGATCAATTATCTTTTTCAAATGTGTGTATTCATGTGTATTAGTTGTATGAGTATGTGTGGATTGCTAATGGGAGTTTGCTATTAACTGAAAGAAGATTATTTGATTCCTGTTGGAGACCTTAATGAAACCATGCAGGGCAAATTTTCCTAATGTCAACTCCATGTTTTCATCATTGCAACTGTTATACTATGTGATTATTCATATAATAAACGAACAAGAATGGGCTCCTCACCAACATGCATTATACAGCATGGTGAGTTTATTGGATTCTTACCTCTGAGTTTAAGATCAAGAAATATCATGGTCTTTCTTCTCAGTTGCCTGATAAGGTAGAATGAATATTTTGGTAAATGATACATATTTTTCCATTATATACAATTTTGACAGACAAAAATAAGTTATGGCACTTATTCCCTGGAGGCTGTAAAGTCATGAACCAAAGCAGTGATTGGTGGATGAAGGCAGAAAAAGCTAAGAATCTCCTGATTGTGGACCCAGAATACCATTTGATGATGACTTTTTATTTAGATACTTACAAGTGCAGATCACTTTCGAGTGAAGGAAGATTTCAAGAAATAAAAGAAGAATTGTATTATATTAAATGATACATTATTAGACTGTGTGAAGTGAGAAAAAATAGTGAAAAGTCAATTGATTTCAAAAGTGGACATGTACACCATTATAAAAGTACAAATATTGGAAATACAAGTGGAGTAGGATTCATTATAAATAAAAAGTGGAAAAACAATATTGTGGAGATTGATGGTGTATCGGACAGTGTGGAAAGATTAGTTATACAACTTAATAGCAGATACCAAATGCAGATAATTCAGGTTTATGCCCCAATAAGTTCTCATAGTGATGAAGTAGTAGAAGATTTTTTATATGGATGTACAAAAGGGCGTTTGATCAGAGTAAATGACATTTTAAAATCGTTATGGAAGTCATTTATGCTAGAATTGGTAAACAAATGAAAGATGAAAGTGCTGTAGGTAATTTTGGTTATGGTAATAGAAATGAGAAAGCACAAGACTTGTGGAGTTTGCAAAAAAAAAAAAAAAGAAAGAAATATATAATAATTTTTTTTTGAGAAAAATGTTAAAAAGAAATGGACATGGAAGCATCCAAATTAAGGTACAACAGAATTAGATTATATTAGATTAACAGAAAATACATATTTCAAGATTGTAATGTTCTTAATAAATTTAAAACAGGAAGTGATTTATAATCGTTTAGTAATATGTAAAATATGTGTTAAACCAAAACTACAGAGAAAAAATATTAAGAAAAACAGTATTTACAGTTGATATTCCTAATCTTCAGAAACATTTTAATGAATTTAAATTAGAACTTACAAATCGGTTTCAAGTATTAGTAGATTTTGAACATGATTCAGATGAGAATGAAATTAATATGAAAATAACTGATACACTTTTAAAAACTGCAATGAAAATAGCTGTTAGAAAAAGGCAGCAATTGATCAACAAAATTTCTACTGAAACTAGAGAATTTATGAATAAAATACGAAATATGAAGATATACAAAAATGATGCATTAAAAAGGTGTTAATATCAACAATTTTGTAAATTGGTGAAAAAAAGAGTTGAATAAAATATAAAAAAGTATAACTATGAACTAGGAAAAAATGTTGTAGAAGAAAATAAAAGTCTGAAGAGTGTAAAACAACATTTTGGTATTGGTAGGTAATTTATATCTGCAATAAGAAAAAAAGATGAAATTATTACAAAAAAAGAGATGAAATCATGACATGAGAAAACAAATCAATAATTATATAGTAATAAAGAACAACTATGTTCTCTATTTATTACATCTTCTGAATTGCCCAGAATTTTAAATGAAGAAGTGAGACATGCAATTAAATGTATGAAGAAAGGAAAGGCTCCAGGTAATGATGGAATTATAATTGATATATTAAAACAAGCAGGTGAAGAAATAGAAAAAAGTTTTAGAAATGTTATATACCAAATGTCTAAATGATAAAGATGTACCAGATAATTGGAAGAATGCATATTAATATTAATATTTAAAAAGGGTGACAAAAAGATATAAAAAATTAAAAACCTATCAGCCTTTTATCAATTTTATACAAATTTTTTACCCAGATAATTACAACTCGTCTACAGAGAACATTGGATTTCCACCAACCAAGAGAACAAGCTGGATTTAAAATTGGTTTTAGTACAGTAGATCATATCCAGGTATGGAGAAAACTTACAGAAAGGACAAATGAATAGGAGTTTCCATTATGCTTTGGATTTGTCGATTATGAAAAGGCATTTAATTCTATAAATATTTCTTCTGTGATTAAAGCATTGGATCATCAAGGTATAGATCAAGGGTATTGTCATATTAAAAAAAATTATAAAAATGCAACAGCAACAATTAGATTACATAATGACCCTAGATGGTCAACATTGAGAAAGATGTAAGGCTGGGTGAGTCCATATCTCCAAATTTTTTACAGCAGTGCTGCAAGAAGTATTTTGTGGATTAAAGTGGAGAGCTAAATGAGTGAAAATAATTGAAGATTATTTAAGTCATTTAGATTTTGCAGATGATGTAGTTGTTTTTTTGCAAATAATACCTTAGAGTTGCAGGAAGTATTGCAAAAGTTATAGAATGAGTGTAGAAAAGTAGGACTAAATATAAATGGTAAAAAGACTAAAGTAATGTTTAATGGATGATCTCGAACAGCTGATGAGTGCTCGTTCAGCATGAAATAATTATATTGAAGATTATTTATTTTTTTCACATGTGTGTGGTCATGTGTGTAGGTTATATAAGATGAAGTGAATGACTGAACGGAGCTTGAAAGTCTGTGTTTTAATCCCTATAATTATACATAATTTTCATGTATATAAATTACACTTGTACTTATTCAAAATATTAAAGAAAAACTGTAAATAATTTTGTATCGTTTATTTTAAATTATAATTGTATATATTTTTCTTCTTTATATATATATTATTATTATTATAATATATTTTTATTTTTAACCTTTTTAGTAAGGAGAGATTTATTCTTATACATACAAACACCTAGTCTCTTAATTAGATTTTGAATTAAAATATGTACTTTTAAAATACTATATTTTACATGTCTAATACATTTTTATAATTCTAATATTTTTTTTGTAATTGTTTTTATATTATTGAAAATAATTATGGAGATTATGTTGGACAAAAATATCAAATTAAACACCATCAATTGTTATTATTTTTTTAAATCTCACAAATTTTGTTAATTTATTTGTTTGTTCTAATTATTTATGTAGATTAAAAAAATATTTAAGCTGACTGCATATATATTACGAATATGAAGTTTCAAAAAAGTGTTTAAAAAGAATGAATTGAAATTTTATAAATACTGTTAGAATTAATCATTTGGTGAAGGATTCCACCTTCCATCAAAAATAATGCATTTGATAAATTTAATGCTGGCTTTCGCATAAAAATTGTTCTTAAAGATGGGTAGTAATCCTTTTTAAATGCCAGATTAATTGATTCCAATCTGGAGAAATTAAGGTAATCATAAAATATAAATATGATTTGTGAATTCACTGATACATACTTTGATGATTATATATTTTATTATGAGATGCTTAATTTGATTATATTGAAGATGATAAAACAAAATTCAAGTTAACAACAGCATTATGTACTCTGGTTATCATTACAAATAATCAGCAACAATAAATTGAAGATGAAGAACTTTATTCTTTTATATTTTACATAACTTATGGCACAAACATTGAATAATTTGAAATATAAACTCATAAATATTAGTCTTCCTTTAGACTATAAGGCTAGAAATATTCTCTTTAATGGGTCATTGTTAAAAGTTACTTTTATCCAGGTTTATGTATATGTAAAAATTCTTAAAGTCATGGCTACTTTCTTAGCTGTCCAGTTACAATTAATATGGATTAAACTTGGAGAGTTACAGATTTAACCAGAGGTTATGATTGTTTTAGTAAAGTGAGTCCAAAATCGAATTTTATATCCAACCAATTATTCAAAGATAGTTATTCATAGCTAATAAATAAAAAAATGGAAATTATTTCCTTGTATTATTTGTGCAGAAGCTAAACTCTCCATATAGTAGTACCACCAGTCCAAGCCAGAGTAATCAATGAGTGCAAGAAAATTTGTGCATAAAATCACTATCTAATGCCTACTCATTCAATATCCACAGACTAGTTTCCAGCTTGTGGATTTCATCAGAGAGAAGCATTGGACCCAAGAGCACAACATCTAGATCTTTGGATCTCAAATAAAAAAAGCATAAAATCCTTATCTAGTGCCTATCATCCTATATTTCCAGACTAGTCTCCAACTTTTGAATTTCATCACTAAGGAGCCTTGGATATGACAACACTGCACCTAGATCTTATGATCTAATGTAACATTCCAGCAGCCACAATTTACCTTATTAGCTTATTAGTCAGATATAGGTGCAGTGCTCTCTGATCCAAGACTCATCACTGATAAAAGCCATAAGCAACAAACCAGTCTGGAAATATTGGATGGTTAGGCACTAGATAGAGTTTTTATGCACAAACCTTCTTGCATCCCTTGATTACTCTGGTTTGCATTGATGTTGCTACTATATGGATAGTTTAGCCTCTATGTAAACAGCATAAATAAGTATAAGAATGGTGATTATGTGATGTTTAGTATTATTTGACTAGTTTACTGAGGACTTTCTTTTGTTTCAGTCATTCTCTGAAAATGATTTCTGGAGAGATTTTGTTCTATATCTATTATAAATTAAATGTTTATACAATATATAAATAAATCAAATGATAATTGCAAAGCTTAAATAAATCATAGAGTTTTCAATCAGTTGTCAAGGCAATAACAATTTAAATTGCCTCATGATTTACATTTCAATTTAGAAACCAATACTACTAAAAATTTATGACATATATATGTGTATCAGTGATGAGCATAACTTTTTAGGAAAGAAAGCACACTACATAATCTTATTTATAATGTTTTTATTTCACTGGCGACAGCAATTTCTACTTGTTTTTTATTCATTGTTTAAAATTTCATATAAAACAAATTAATATAAATAAAAATATATATATAATCATATCAACTAAAATTATCTTATTTCATTGGTTAATTAATGCAGTATATTATCTTATAATTAAAATTTGAAATTATTATTTTTTATATTTTAATTCAATTCTCCATTCTTCCATAGCAAAATGATCCATTACTGATTTACACTATTCACCCACAATAATTTTCAGTTGTGGTAAAGGTTGCATGACAGACAGATTATACATAACACTTAAATTAATAACTTTTGGGGTTTATTCCTGCAAGTTACATATGAATTAAATTATGCTAACATTATAATACTTATAATGCCATATAATCATTTACATAATCTAACCTTACATCATACAAAATAATACTAAGGCTATGGCCAACATTCCACTTTGTCACCTTCAGTGGGGAAGATCACTGGGTCATGAATTCCATCTAAAGTACAGTGTGTTTTTTATTTTTTTTGCCACAACAATTTTTATGTAATAATTAATACATACTTATTACATATATCTAGAAAAATCTGGAAATTTTTTATCTGTTAATCATACCATGATTTATTTAAATATAAATAGTACATTATCAGTAATATTTTTATCGTTCAAATACTTTCAATATTTTTCAGTTTTAACTTTAAATTATAGTGTAGCATTGCTTGAACTTTTTATAATCAGCCAATAATGTGTTGGTCAAACTTATTCTTTGCTGTATATAAAAACAATTCAACTATCAGTAAAAATTAAAAATTAACAGGAATTCCATATAAAAAATAATGAGTTTCAATTGTTCATTTTTCTTTTTTATATTATTCACACCATGATTAGATTTAAATATAGATAATACATTATCAATATACTTGTATCTTCTAAGTGCTTTTAATATTTTCAAGTTTTAACTGCAAATTTGATTTTAAAATTGTTTGAACTTTTTATAATCAATAAATATTGTGTTGGTGAAATTCATTTTTGCCACATACAAAAACAATTTAACTGTTGCTAAAAAAAATCAAAAGTTATTTTTAATTGAATTGTAATTAAAGCTTTTTAAAGTTTTAGTGATAGATAGATAGATAGATAGATAGATAGATAGATAGATAGATAGATAGATAGATAGATAGATAGATAGATAGATAGATAGATAGATAGATAGATAGATAGATAGATAGATAGATAGATAGATAGATAGATAGATAGATAGATAGATAGATAGATAGATAGATAGATAGATAGATAGATAGATAGATAGATAGATAGATAGATAGATAGATAGATAGATAGATAGATAGATAGATAGATAGATAGATAGATAGATAGATAGATAGATAGATAGATAGATAGATTATTTTTGGGACTAAACTTTGTATTATTTTTCATTACAATCAAATATTTCGATGGTCTAGCATCTGCCATTATCAAGGTTAACTTTTTGAAAGAAATGCTTTTAATCAAAAAATTACCACATCAGTTTTTACTTCCCTTTTTTTTAAATTAATGACAAATCTGATTTTGACAATACAAAAATACTTGCTAATTTGAAAAGATATGATTTAAGAACCATGAGAGGTTCAATTAAAACATTAAAAAGACCTACTGGTTTAAATAGGGCTGACAAAGCACAATCTTTTCCAGCTATGTGTAAACCTCTCATTTTATCTAATATTCACTTAAAATTAATAGGTGAAAATACTGAGAGAAATAAACATTTTGATAACCCTCATATTGTGAATGCTGAACTACTTCAAGTTGAATCTCATTTTTTATCTTGCAATGAGTCACATTAATGTTTGAAATGTAATGATTTTTCTTTCAAAATTTAAGCTTGATAATAGTGGATGCTAGTCTGTTAAAATATAGGAA
This sequence comes from Epiperipatus broadwayi, assembly GCA_028023455.1. NCBI lineage: Eukaryota > Metazoa > Onychophora > Udeonychophora > Euonychophora > Peripatidae > Epiperipatus > Epiperipatus broadwayi. The sequence goes on from JAQFVV010006271.1 coordinate 4,571,858, forward strand.
TGTAATGCAAAATAATATATGGTTTAGATCCAAAAATAATAATTTATCTATATCATACAACCGTGAAAACATTATTTATATATATATATATATATATATATATATAAATAATGTTTTCACCAAGGGCTACTATATATATATATATATATATATATATAGTAGCCCTTGGTTTTTACCAAGACTCCATTTTTTGAGTTAACTATGCAAGATAACGTTTAATAAAAATTTTCCTCATAGTTTATATTTTTTTTGCATTAATAAACAAAATTTTTAGCCAAGAGCTAGGTTTGATCCTATATTTATAGGGGTTACATACATTTGACTTAATAGGCAATCTGAAAATTTATCATTAAAATAGTTCTAACCAAAAGATTGAACAATAATTTATGGGTCAATTTGCTATTGGAGATATATTTTAGAAAAGCATGATTTATACATTAGTTAATAAGTTGACTGAGAAAAGGGAGGGGATGTGTGACTCTTAAAACTACATTAGGTAGTGATAGTGAATGGTCATAATTTTATACTAATAAGTTAGAAACAAATAGTTCATGAAATTAAATTATAAAAAAAATAATAGTTATAATAATTAAGGATTAATGTATTAAATCGATTTAATAAAGAATTGTATACATGTGGCGTGTGCATGTGGATTTAAACTGTAAAGTTCACAATTAATGATCATTCCTTGTCATTTGTAAGGAAATCTTTAAAAAACAAATTAAGTCATTTTTAATAAGTTTATTATTCACAGCCAAATTTTAGTTCAAAATTTTGGGTTTAAAGCTAGCTATATATATATATATATATATATATATATATATATATATATATATATATATATATATATATATATATATATATATATATATATATATATATATATATATATATATATATATATATAGATATATAGATAGATAGATAGATAGAGAGAGAGAGAGATAGAGAGATAGATAGATAGATAGATAGATAGATAGATAGATAGATATTTGAAAAAGTAAAAATGGGAGAGAGAGCATTCTGTTATTGATTTTAAAAAGAGAGCCTTCAGTCTTTTGTTTTTCCATGTGTGTTGTATTACCAAGTAAATTATCAGAGCCATTTAGGTAATATAAATTTTACCAAGAAATTTAAGTGTACAATTAACTGGTGATTGTTCGTTGAGTGTAAAATTAATTGGTTATTAAGTCTGTTGAATGTGAAATTAATTGGTGGTCATCTGTTAGAAGGCAGTTGTAAATTTGGCATGGTTTTTCTAAAAGAGTAAAAGGTTAAAATTAACCAGAAAAAAGGTAAAAGAGTCAATTAATTAAGAAAATAAATTGACCAGCTCTCACAGGTCAATAAAAAGGTCATGATGGGGGTGAGCAGAAAAGTCAGAGACTAGATGCTATAAAAATCTATGTTGTTTAGCAGGGGGTGGCTATTTTATCTGAAGCTCTCTTGCAAGTTTTTCTTTCATTGATTTAGAGAGAAACTTTGCTATAAAATTCAAGAGAAATATTTTCTTTTAAGAAAAAAAGTGTTTATTATTGCTTTTTTATCTCTTAAAAATAACTTTTCAAAATTTAACATTGTAAGAAGGAAAGACAATGACTATTGAATAAATTTTTAATTGGATACACCTCTAATTTCCTGAAGTTAGCCAACAGTCATGACTGAATCAGCAAATGGTAAAATTTAAACCATAGAAAATAACCCAAAGTTTGATATGTATATATAAGTGTTCAGTTTAAATATAAAATAAATTTAAAGAGGAAAAAAGACAATCAGAAATGGACTTCTATCTTGGAAAATATAAACAAGTGCTGTTTAACTGTAATCTATATAAAATTAAAAATGAGGAACTCATTTTAGTGGTATAAAAATTTATATCTGATGGCATAAGAATCAAACCACATCACAAGAACTTTTTGCTACATAGACTCATGTGCTCATATAAACAAATCAAGGAAGAAATAGAAAGGGAAAAATAGAAACCAGGAACTTATTGGACACTTCCAAAGAACACTATATAAGTATGTATTTTTTTTATTATTCGTTATTTATGTAGCTCAGTTAATTAAAAAAAAAAGAATTTATTTCTTTATGTTTTATCATGTATATCCATTTTATAATTAATTCATGTTAGAATTATAATTGTGTTATTTTGGAAGTAGAGATATTGATATCAGATGATTTTGTATGCATTTATTTTAAATGTTTTTGCTATGATTGTCATTTTGGGGATAGGTGAAATTAATATCACATCATTCCATATGTACCTTATTTAAAATGCTTTACAAACATTTAAAAAAACAAGAAATATCATTATTAAGGGGAATGTTTTTAATGAATCGTGTCAGTGGTTATTGTCAAATGCTTAGACTTATAAAATTGTGTGACTATTGAGCTAAAATATAATCTTTTTCTTATAAAAGTGCATGGAGATAGTTTTAAAAATTTAATACGCATTTCTTATTATTTCTTATTGTTGATATCATAAATTTAAGGCCAGATACAAGCTGATTAAAGCTTAGAAAATTTAATGACTCATATTCCAGTGCACTAATTCACAAGAATATTAAAGATATGAAAGTTTTACTTTTAGAAGTTGATGTTTCGACCTGTATGTAATGTGGATGGACAAAAATCTCCACCAAGCCAGTGAAGTCTAGCTCACTAAGATATTTATGCTATATTCATAAAGTATTTGAACTCAGTGGAAGAGTGTTCCTACTTAATTATTCTCTACACTGTAAGAAGGTTTCTTTATTGATGGCCAGATGTAATAGGTAACATGAGTTTTTTTTGTATGTCTCGTGATAACAATCCTAGCATATCTCAACCATAGTGAAAAGGTTTTTTTTTCTTATTTGGGTCACTGCCTGCTTCATGTTAATGTTTGATATTTCTTACGGGTGTATGAAAGATAGCTGTTATTATAAGCATTATTTATAAATGTCAGATATAAGGTCGCAAACTCAATTTGATGTCAGGATAAATGCAGATAATGTATGTGCGATTGGTGTACTTGAATATTGTTTTGTTGATCTTGTTTACTTATCAATTAGAGCCAAAGTAATAAAGTTAATAAATGGTAAATTAAGGGTTAAATAAAACCTACGAATATTTAAGCGTAAATAATGCATATATAAAATTATCTAATAAATATTTTCATAACCAGCTTAGAACTTCACTGGAAAGGTAATATTGTTAAAATATTATTATGTCATAAAAACATGAGTATAGAGTGTGTGCATTATGAGGATGATTGATCTCGATGCCGATTTATTTGCATTGACTTAGTCCCTCCATTCATAACGTATCGCTATTGTAAAGATCAGGACAAAGGAATGGTAGATCAAAAATGATGAAATAAAATTAGTAAATTTAAAGAGAAAGGTTAAATTTAAAACGGTTAAATAAAACTTATTAAATTTTATTATGGGAAGAAGTAGCTCTAAAACAAATCAGTAATTTAAAAAGCATTAAACACGGAAAGAAAATTCGTATTCGCTATATCTAGGATAAAATTAAAGCAAAAAATATAATATAAGTGAAGATAAATATTATTTTTTTATACTCCATGGTATTCGTGAGCCCTGCTAATTATTAAATGAGTATTGATATTTTAAACCTATTGATATTATCCATTGATTTAGTGATAGTTATGTGTTTAGATTTAGATTTATATATATATATCATAATACGGTTGTAAACAGAGGGAATGCTATACAAGTCATCAAGTGAAGGGGTATATGTTCTGTATTGAATTGTAGTCTGTCAATAAAATTTGTTATTTGTTTTAAATAAAATTTGCATATGTCTCAATGTTTTTGTGGGTTATTATTATCTAGACATCTCCAATCCAAACATACATTAATATATTATTATTAGTATTTTAATTATCATGTACGTAAATAATATCCGGTAAAAATTAGTTAAAATGGTTAATTTCAGATACTTAGAATTACCAAATAATTTAATATATTTGAAATATAAACTGGGAATAGAGATAGTTATTGAGTTATAGAGGATGCAGGGGGTGTACGTAAAATCCATTCTCCATCCGTTGTATTCAAATCCCTCTCTAGATGCACTTATTTATAATTTGTTATAATTGTGACTATGTTTATGTTGTGTTTCTAAAAGATTTAATAAGCATAAATTATTCCGAGCTTTAATGTAAATAGATATTAAACTGCATTGAAGACAACCAAGACCACCTTGGATGTGATCAGGAGAGGAGTGTTTATCATCAATAATCTATTGCAGCTTATTCCATTTCCACACCTAATTTTTCTAAAAACACTGAGATGAGATTATAATGAGAGAAATGAGCTATCAAGATGTAAAATTTAATATTACGATAGATAATAGTGTAATAGGCCTATGGATGTGAAGTTGATGGAGGGGTTGATCAGGAAAGTGGAGATGGATATAGAACTTTGTAATTGGAACAAAATTTAATTGTAGCTTTAATCATGTTGAATAGGGAGTGTGCTGAGAATAACCAAGAATTCCCAAATATATTAATATTATCGATTTTAATGCATTCTCAGTGTTCTTTAAATCGATTATTTATTAACCCATTCATTAAATAATATCACTGAGAGTATTGAAATGAGATATAACCATTATATTTTATTAAAGTTACAAGTTGGCACCCTGGATTTAAGATTATAGATGTTCTGAACCATCATCATCATCCCAGTAAGCTTTAAAAATAGTGTTAGCTGTGAATGATGAAGCATCCATCGATCCATCCTTAAAATGTTACAATTGGCAAGTATTTAATGCCATATAGATTGGAACAAAGTTATGATTAGTTTAAACTGACTAATAATATATGTTATGTTTGTAAACTCTTCCCAATCACTTTAGTTATATTTGAAATACCATGTGGATGACCAATCGAAAGATTCCAAAAATGCATTTTATGTCAATTTAATAAGTTTTTATAAAATTAACAAAGTAAAGTGTAACTTTTCATTGGTTAGAATTGACTTCTCTAAACTTACAATTGGCCCACAATGTGGATCACCTATTAAACATCTCAATCCCTTATTAAATGTCATCTTCCCTTTAGTTAGAAATGGCCATCCAACAAGGTCACTCGATGAATAATGGGTGTTGGAAGTTAATTTAAAGGCTGCAGAATTGTGGTTATAAATGCCAGCAACTGGTTGTACCAAAAACATATTTTAAAATTAGGTAGGTAAGTGTGTAATTAGGTGATAAAAAGAAAATCAAATTTTATGTCTATTTAAAACTGATTATTAATGATGATTGGATCTCTAGATACTCAAAAACATTTGAAATGAGATGTTTATTCCGTATAAAAATTCCTAAGGTCAAGACAACTTGGGTGACCAAGGTATAGGTAGTTAAGAGAGTTGTGGTTGTTGGTTGATGGAGGAGGGAAAAAAGTGTGTGCCTAATTTTTCATCATTAATTTTATTGTTAAGTACAAAATACCTAGAGCAAAATGGAGACAAATCAAACAGAGTATAAGAAAGAAAAAACATTAGATGAAGCAAAGTGTCCTTAGTATTAGAAAGTGTTGAGGAAAATCAGGAAAGTGAAAGTTAAATGGCTGAAGGGTTGAGCTTTGAAACAGTTCAAAAGGAGCCAGAAATGATTGACAATCAGTCATTGGAAATGATACTGCAAGCGATGCCCAACCAGATTAGAGAAATAAATGAAAGCCAAGCTAAAAACCAAGCTAGTCTAGAAAATAAAATGAACAACCAAGCTAGAAGCCAAGCTAGTTTAGAAGAGAAAATGGATATACAGGTTAGAGAAATAAAAGAAAAGCAAGCTAGTCAGATGGATAACCAGAATAAAGAATTCAAAAAAAGCCAAGCTACTATAATTGTGAAATTGGAAGATAACCAAGCTAGACTAAGTGAAGAGCTAAAAATTAGTGTGACTGGTCAGCTTCATAGGTTGGAGACTCAGATGGAAGTCCAAAATGAGAAGCTGGAGAGCAGGATGGATGAGTTTGACAGCCAGTACAGTGTCCAAAGTCTGCAGATAGGAGATAGAATAGAGAAAGCCATGGAAAATATGATTCAAAAGAAAAGAGAGCCTGGTGAGAGGTTACAAAATCAAATGGAGGCCAGGAAGAATCATTGATGAATAAAGGGGATAAACAGACTAGAGAAATAAAAAAAACTATACAAATATATGTGCATTAGTAAAAGAAAGTGATGCTGATCTAGAAAGTAAAATGGATGAAAAGACTAAAGAAATAGAGTTAAGCCAAGCTGGTCAAATTGCTGAATTAAAAGATGAACAGGTTAGACGAAGCACAGAGTGTCCTGAGTCTACAAGGAAGTCAGAAATAAATATTGTATTGGAACAAGACAAGGATTTGCCAGACTATGGTTGTGAAAAACAGGGTTATAATTATAGTAATCAAAATAATGGTATGGTCATAGTAGAGTTTCAGAAAATAAAGTGTAAAATTAAAAACATTTCAGCAGAGTTAAATTCATTTGCATGTAGATATATTTCGATGTGAATAGGCAATAAAATAAAATGTAAGATGAAAAGCATTTGTACAGACTCAGTTGGAAATAAATATAGTCTGATATTTAGGGATGAAGGTAGTAATGTGTGGGTCGATGATAAAATTCCCTGTAAAATAAAAAGGTGTTTTATAGAGGCTAATGCTTTGCAATTATTTGAGTGCATTTTAGCAGATGGTTTAAATAAGAGGATTAGGTGAAGAATGAAAAGCTTTTGTGAAATGTTGTTGGTTGTATTGGTTATTAACATCATGACCATGTTGTTCAACCGTAAGATCAACTGCAAAATAAAACACGGATTTGTTAGTAATCTGATGTTAGGAATCTGATTAAAAAGAACTCAATGGCAAATGAAAAAAAAAAGAAGAGATGATTTTCTGTCCCACCTAAAATTTGAGCAGAATAAAGTATAGTTAATATTTGCCATTCAATTTTGTTGGTATAGTATAAATTATCTATAAAAAAAGAGATGTAGTATGCATTCAGAAAATTTAACCCAAAGGAGAGGGATATGTAGCACTTGGGTTTACCCATGACTCCATTTTTTGAGTTAACTATGCAAAATAAGGTTCAATAAAAATTTTCCTCATAGTTTCTATTTTTTTTTTCTTTAATAAAAAAATATTTTAGTCAAGACTAAGTTTGAACCCATATTTATAAAGATTGTGTATGTTTGACTTGGTAGGCAATCTAAAAATTTATCATTAAAATATTTCTAACCAAAAGATTGTTTATTTAACAATAATTTATAGGTAAATTTGCTATTGGAGATATATTTTAGAAAAGCAAGATTTATACATTAGTTAATAAGTTGACTGAGAAGAGGGAGGAAATGTGTGACTCTTAAAACTACATTAAGTAGTGATAGTGAGTGGTCATAATTTTATACTAATAAGTTAGAAACAAATAGTTCATAAAATTAAATTATAAAAAAATAAGTTATAATAATTAACCAAAAGACTGTTTTTTATGAGGCTCCTCGTCGACATCTGATGTCACTCTAACTCTGCAAGTTCTTATGCGAAAATATTTGTTCGATACATTTTGAGTAGGTTTTTAAAAGTTCTGTAAGATGGTGCCCTCTTCTGACTTCTTTTACAAGTAAAAAATAAAAAAAAACTGCATTTAAAGCTAAACAAAGAAAGAAGCTTGTCGGTGATTGGCTCTCAGCCAGTTCTCAGCTGACAAAGACATTCTGATTGGCTGGAAAAAAACAAAGAAACCGCCTGATCAAAGAAAATAAAGAAAAACGCTGAGATTTTCATTTCGAATCCAATTTTAAGTATTATAAAATTATATTTATGGAAATTAAAAATTATTTTCAGAGAGAATAATAAAAAAAACAAAATTATTTTCGAAAAATATTGAAGATTTTAGTAAAAATATTGAAGATGTAGTAAAAAGAAATATTTACTTTTCTATAACGTAAAAGTCAATCTTTTTGTTTATATTATAGCTTTTATGTTGCCGAAATTGAATATTTTAGAATAAATAAATAGCAATTTATTTTTGAAAGAACTTTCGTTCTCTTCCTAACCTGAAAAATTAGTAATATACTTTTTATAAACATATCTGAGTTGAATTTAATATTATAGGTGAATATGTTTTAACAATAGGCTTTGTCTTCAGTTTGTGAGTTGGCCAATTAAAAGATTTGATTTTTACCTCATACAACCAATAATATAAACCACTAAACATCACATGATCACTATCTCATACTAGCACAATAATTGTTATTAACCAATTCAAAACAAAACAACACTCTCCATATAGTAGTGCCATCTTGTGCTAACAAGAGCAATCAATGGATGCCAGAAGGCTTGTGCATAAAATCCCTATCTAGTGCCTACTCATCCAACATCCCCAGACTAGTTTCTGGCTTGTGGGATGTTGGATGAGTAGGCACTAGATAGGGATTTTATGCACAAGCCTTCTGGCATCCATTGATTGCTCTTGTTAGCACAAGATGGCACTACTATATGGAGAGTGTTGTTTTGTTTTGAATTGTTTAATAACAATTATTGTGCTAGTATGAGATAGTGATCATGTGATGTTTAGTGGTTTAACACCAATCCTGCCTAATAGGATAGTGGTGGCTATGGTTGTTAAAGAGCCAAAGACACCAAAATGTATGAGTACTGAATTGAGTTCAGACCCATATGACTATATAGCTATTGAGCTTGGATTGAAAATATTAATAGTGTTTTCAATTTCATTCTCATAGTTTTGTAGTTAAATAGAGTTAAAAGGTGGGTGCTGGAGGGTTGCATTAGATCCTAAGATCTAGGTGCAGTGCTCTCAGATCCAAGGCTCCTCACTGATGAAGGCCACAAGCCAGAAACTAGTCTGGGGATGTTGGATGAGTAGGCACTAGATAGGGATTTTATGCACAAGCCTTCTGGCATCCATTGATTGCTCTTGTTAGCACAAGATGGCACTACTATATGGAGAGTGTTGTTTTGTTTTGAATTGTTTAATAACCAATAATATAATTAGCGGTTAAAAGGTTAAAGTATTAAATCAGTTTAATTAAAAAATTGTATACATGTGATATGTGTGTGTGGATTTTAATTGTAAAGTTCACAATTAATGATCATTCTTTGTCATTTCTAAGGAAATCTTTAAAAAAAGAAATTAAGTCATTTTTAATAAGTTTATTATTCGCAGCCAAATTTTAGTTCAAAATTCTTGGTTTAAAGCTGGGCCGCTATATATATATATATATATATATATAGCGGCCCATATACTTTTTAATATATGGGCCACTATATATATATATATTAAAAAGTAAAAAAGGGGGAGAGAGCTTTCTGTTATTTTTTTTAAAAAAAGAGCCTTCAGTCTTTTGTTTTTCCATGTGTGTTGTATTACCAAGTAAATTATCAGAGCCATTTAGGTGATATAAATTTCAGCAAAGAATTTAGGTGTACCATTAACTGGTGATTGTCTGTTGAGTGTAAAATTAATTGGTAATTATGTCTGTTGAATGTAAAATTAATTGGTGGTCATCTGTTAGAATGCAGTTGTGAATTTGGCATGGTATTTCTAAAAGAGCAAAAGGTTAAAATTAACAAAAAAAGAACAATAGTAAATTAATTAAGAAAATAAACTGACCAGCTCTCAGAGGTCAATAAAAGGTCATTATGGGGGTGAGCAGAAAAGCCAGAGACTAGATGCTATAAAAATCTCTGTTGTTTAGCAAGGGGGTGGCTATTCTATCTGAAAATCTATTGCAAGTTTTTCTTTCATTGATTTAGAGAGAGAAATGTTGCTATAAAATTTAAGATAAATATTTTCTCTTAGGAAAAAAATATTTTATTATTGTTTTTGTCTCTTAAAAACGACTTTTCAAAATTTAACATTGTAAGAAGAAAATAAAATTTTAATTGGGTACACCTCTAATTTCCTGATGTTAGCCAACAGTCATGATTGAATCAGCAAATGATAAAATTTAACCCATAGAAAATAACCCTAAGGTTGATATCATATATATAAGCATTCAATTTGAATATAAAATGAATTTAAAGAGGAAAAAATACAATCAAAAATGGACTTATATCTTGAAAATTTAAATGAGGGCTGTTTAACTGTAATCTATATAAAATTAAAAATGAGTAACTCATTTCAGCAGTATAAAAATCAGTTATCTGATGGCATAGGAATCAAACCCCATCACAAGAACTTTTTGCTACATAGACTCATGTGCTCATATAAACAAATAAAGGAGGAAAAGGAAAGAGAAAAATGGAAACCAGAAACTTGTCAGACACATCCAAAGATATCTATATAATTATTTTTTTATTATTATTCGCTATTTATGTAGGACAAATAATCTAAAAAAAAATAATTTATTTCTTTATGTTTTATCATGTATATCAGTTTTAAAATTAATTCATGTTGAATTATAATTGTGTTATTTTGGGGGTAGAGATATTGATATCAGATGATTTTGTATGTGTTTATTTTAAATGCTTTTGCTATCATTGTCATTTTAGGGGTAGGTGAAATTAATATCATGTCATTCTGTATGTGCCTTATTTAAAATGCTTTACAAAAATTAAAAAAAAGAGAGATATCATTATTAGGGGAGATGTTTTGAATGAATCGTGTCAGAGGTTATTGTCAAATGTTTAGACTTATAAAATTTGTCTGAATATTGAGCTAAAATATCATCATTTTCTTATAAAAGTGCATGGAGATAGTTTTAAAAATTTAATATGCATTTCTTATTATTTTTTATTATTGATACCATAAATTTAAGGCCAGATGCAAGTTGATTAATGCTTAGAAAATTTATTGGCTCATATTTCATTGCACTAATTCGCAACAATATTAAAGATATGAAAGTTTTACTTGTAGAAGTTGATGTTTCGACCTGTATGTAATGTGGATGGACAAAAGTCTCCACCAAGCGAGTGAATCCTAGATCACTAAGATATTTATGCTATATTCATAAAGTATTAGAACACAGTGGAAGAATTTTTTTATTTAATTATTCTCCACACTGTAAGAAGGTTTCTTTACTGATGGCCAGAGATAATAGGTATACATAAATATTTTTATATGACTAGCGATAAAAATCTTAGCATATCTCAACTTTAGTGAAAAGGTTTTCTCTTATTCGGGTCACTGCCTGCCTCATGATATTGTTTGATATTTCTTACGGGTGTATGAAAGATAGCTGTTAATATAAGCATTATTTGCAAATGATGGATATAAGGTTGCAAACTCAATTTGAAGTGAGGATGAATGCAGATAATGTATTTGCGATTGGGGTACTTGAATATTGTTTTGTTAATTTGGTTTACTTATCAATTAGAGGCTAAATAATAAAGTTAATAAATGGTAAATTAAGGGTTAAATAAAACCTACAAATGTTTAAGCGTAAGCAATGCCTATATGAAATTATCTAATAAATATTTTCACAGCCAGATGAAAACTTTGCTGGAAAGGTAATATTTTGTTAAAATATTATTATGTCATAGGAACATGAGTATAGAGTGTGTGCACTATGATGATGATTGAACTAGATATCGATTTAATTGTATTGACTTAGTCCCTTCATTCATAAGGTATCGCTATTATAAAGATTCGGGCAAAGGAATGATAGATCAAAAATGATGAAATAAAATTAGTAAATTTGCGAAGAAAGGTTAAATTTAAAATAGTTAAATAAAACTTATTATATTTTATTAAGGGGAGAATTAGCTTTAACACAAATCAGTACTTTAAAAAGCATTAAACACAGGAAGAAAATTGGTATTTGCTGTATCTAGGATAAAATGAAAGTGAAAATATAATATAAGTGAAGATAAGTATTATTTTTTTATACTCCATGGTAATCGTGAGCCCCTGATAATTAGTAAATGAGTATTGACATTTTAACCTATTGATATTATCCATTGGTTTAGAGATAGTTATGTGTTTAGATTTTTTATAAATATCATAATATGGTTGTAAACAGGGAAAAGCCATGTGAGTCATCAAGCCAAGGGGTATATGTTCTGTATTGAATTGTAGTCTGTCAATAAAATTTGTTATTTGTTTTAAATAAAATTTGCGTATGTCTCAATGTTTTTGTGGGTTATTAGACATCTCCAATCCAATCATACATCAATATATTATTATTATTTGAATTATCATGTACTTAAATAATATCCAGTAAAAATTAGTTAAAATGATTAATTTCAGATACTTAGAATTACAAAATAATTTAATATATTTGAAATATAAAATGTGAATAGAGATTGTTATTGAGTTATAGAGGATGCAGGGGTGGACATAAATTCCTTTCTCCATCCATTGTATTCAAACACCTCTCTAGATGCACTTATTTATAATTTGTTATAATTGTGACTATGTTTATGATGTGTTTCTAAAAGATTTAATAAGCATAAATTATTCCGAGCCTTAATGTACATAGATATTAAACTGCATTAAAGACAACTAAGACTACCTTGGAGGTAATCAGAAGAGGAGTGTTTATTACCAATAATCTATTACAATTTATTCGATTTTCACACCTAATTGTTCTAAAAAACCCTGAGAAGAGATTATAAAAATGGGAAAATGAGCTATCAAGATGTTAAATTTAATAATATGATAGGTAATAGAGTAATATACCTATGGCTGTGAAGCAGACAGAGGGGTGGATCAGGAAAGTGGAGATGGATATAGAACTTTGTAATTGGAACAAAATTTAATTGTAGCTTTAATCATGGTGAATGGGTGTGTGCTGAGAATAACCAAAAATTCACAAAAATATTAATATTATCGATTTTAATGCATTCTCAGTGTTCTCTACATTGATTTTTTTATTAACCCATTCATTAAATATTATCACTAAGAGTATTGAAATGAGATTTAACCTTTATATTTGATTAAAGTTGCACTTTGGCACCTGGGAAATTAAGATTATAGATGTTCTTTACCATCATCATCATCCCAGTAGGCTTTAAAAATAGTGTTAGCTGGGAATAATAAAGCATCCATAGATCCATCCTTAAAATGTTACAATTGGCAAGTATTTAATGCCATATAGGTTGGAACAAAGTTATAATTAGCCTAAACTGACTGATAATATATGTTATGTTTATAAACTCTCCCAATCGCTTTAGTTATATTTGAAATACCATGTGGATGACTGATTGAAAGATTACAAAAATGTGTTTTATGACAATTTAATAAGTTTTTTATAAAATTAACAAAGTAAAATGTAACTTTTCATCAGTTAGAATTGACATCTCTAAACTTACAATTGGCCTGCAACGTGGGATCTCCTATTAAACATCTCAATCCCCTAGCAAATCACTTTAGTTAGAATTTATATATATATATATATATATATATATATATATATATATATATATATATATATATATATATATATATATATATATATATATATATATATATATATATATATATATATATATATATATATATATATATATATAAGTAAAGCTAAACCATTCCATAAAATAATCAATCTTACACCAAACTCACAACTTAACCAGACCAGCCAAAGAAAATAAACTCTAAAACACAACCAATTATTTTCCTGTTACAAGCTGACTTTTGAAGTGTAAAGGACTAAAAGATAAAAATTTATACTAAATATTACCACATTTGCATTTACAACCTACATACCTTTAATATATTAGAACTTTTAAATATGTTAATTGCTTCAGAATTACAAATTTTTAGTAATAAATAATCTTTATTTTTGTTTAATTTCATTTCCTTCAAAAAAAGAGAATCTTAACCTCATCAAAACTAATAGTGTGACCTGTACATTTTTCATTGATATACAAAGCAGAACTGATATTTTTATTAATAAGCCTTCATTTATGTAACTTTATCCTTTCATTTAATTTCAAACTATTCTGACCTATAATTACCTTTTTACAATAACAAAGGATAATGTTCACTACTCCAGGAATAGTGCTTCTATCAACAATTTTATTTGTATTATTTAATATATTATATAAAAAATATCCTATTTTCAAGTATTTTTTTATTCCCAAACAAGTTACTATTTTTATATAAAATTCTATAAAAAGACAATTTTAAAGACAATTAAATAAAATCATAGTTTTTTTTATCTTTTTCATTATTACAAATATTACTATTAAATTAAACAAAAATTAACAAATTTATTAGAGTAGCCAGCACTGAATTAATCTTTATAAAATTGATGATTTTGAAACAAATCTAACTCATTAGAATTATTAGATTTTTTACTTCTATAATAATAATAATAATAATAATAATAATAATAATAATAATAATAATAATAATAATAATAATAATAATAATAATAATAATAATAATAATAATAATAATAATAATAATAATAATAATAATAATAATAATAATGTATTAAAACAGTTATTTTGTGAGATTTATATTGATTGCTATCAGGTTTAATTACAGATTTTAACTTTATTCTTAACATATAGATTACATCACTAGCAACTTTTTTTTTACATTTCTAATCAATAAATCTAAAAAATTTAATTTAATAAAATCTAAACTCCCTCCTTCTACAACATCTTTTATAAAAGTATCAAAATTATTAAACTTATTTACGAACCACTTCAATTGATCATGTTGGACTACAAATCATTAATTATCAACATAACTTACAAATAACTTCAAATATAAACACCCCTATTTAATAATAAATTCTCTCTTTCAGATAATTAATATAAACAGAAAAAGTTAAAGAAGAAATAATATAACCTATTATCCATCCTTCCTTAATCTTATAAAAAATACCATTCTAAGTATAATACATATAATTCCCCATTAATCAAAGCAAATATTTAATAATTTTAATTTTTTAACCTTATTCTTTGACAAAGATCCATGTTTAATTTATAAAAATATAAATATGCCAAACTTAAAATAAATTCCACAGATGTAGCCTTTATATTGAATGATACTATATATAAAAGACATATTTTGCGTTTTCATCAGTGTTAAAAATTTAAACAATAATATGCAGATGTTTGGACTTGATCACACAAGTCATATATATATATATATATATATATATATATATATATATATATATATATATATATATATATATATATATATATATATATCAGATTGTTTTTTTTTATATTCATTTATTATTATATAAAAGAAAATATATTTATACTATGTTAATAAAAAGAATCATCCAAAAAAGTTAATTACTTTGAGACTGGTGATAAGTTTATTTAGATTTTGGTCTTTCTTCAAGGATTTAAATATGAGAAAATCGAGGTTTTTTAATTATTCTACTGTTTATTCAAGTATTTTGAATTATTTATTTTTGAAAGATCATAATATTGGATGAAATATAAGGATGTTTGAATAAAGAATATGTAAGACTAATGTAAAAAAATAGATAGTTGTGGTTTTTATTAGAAAATTTTTAATAATGATATTTAATAATAGACATTATATCCTTATCTTTCTAATAATTACATTAAGATTAGCATTAATTATTTGTAAAAAAAAATGATTAGCACTACTTTTATAAATGAGATGTATATTCTATGGATGAGTTAGTAAAATAATTATTGAGTTTGCCAGTCTAATTATAATAGTGATTCAATCAACGTTAATGTCATTTATAGTTTGTAATGAGATGGTAATAAATATTATTTGTCCATTGATGTTTTAATTGCAAGTCATTTACTAATAATATTTACAAATTCTCTAGAATTTTTTCTGGAGAGGCTGAATTTCTAGACTTAGACAACTTCTAAAACAATGTTCTATGTTCTAATTTTGAAACCAGTGCTTCATTTTTTTTTTGCCAACATGTATAGAATCAGAATCTTCAATCATATTTTAATCTAATACAGATGATATTGTGTATCTTCTTTTATTTGATTGTCTATTTGATATGGTGAACTTATCTTCTCAAGTGCATTTACCTGCCTGATTACTCATGCTCATGTTGATGGCATTTGAAAGTTCAGCCAGTTTTTCTATGATTTTTGGTCAGTGCTGATGATTATTTTTTTGATATGAAAAGTAAATTATTTCTAGTGTGTAACATCTTTCTTGCATAATTTGAAACTTTATTTTTTATTGGTGCTATTCTGACTAAAAGTTGTTCAAAATATGTTCTTTATGTCCAAAGTAGGTGATTGATATTTTCCACCAATCCTTATCAGGCCAATTTTTCACATTTTGTCAGTTGATTTAATTAAAAATAGTTCTCCAAATTACTAACATGTCCCATCAGTGTTTTTTTGCCCATTTCAAAACATCTAAATTTTGAGTAAATTGATTAATACAACTAACCATTTCAAAATTTCTGTGCAGCCCTGTGATTCTTATATTCTTATATCTTTTCTTGGTTTTGTATTTCTCATCATATCGTTTTTGCTGTCCTCGTTGCATTCTTTTATCTATGCTGCAGATCAGTTTTATGTACCTGTCTTCATCTTAATATAATTTATTTTTATTTTATTTATGATGCCAACTACTTTGCTCTGAGTTTCATGCATCTTCTCTTAAGTCACTTACTCCAGTTTTTATTTGAATGTGAATTTTGAATTTAATAATCAACTCTCATCATTTCTTCTCTCACTTCCAGTTTTTTATTCGTTCTACAACAATTTAAAACTTTTCTGCAATTTCTTTTCAATATATTTTTGGAGCATTTACTTTAAATCAATATGCAATTTTTATACACTCAATTTTTTGCTGTACTTGTTCTTGCATTTGAACTACTATTTTGCACTACATGTTTGTAATAGTTTTTGTATAATTTCATTGTTTTTTAATTTTTTGATATATTTTTTTAAGTTTACTATTTCTATTTTGTTGCTATTCCTCAAGTTTTTTTTTGTATTTCTTCATTTTTTATTCATTACTTTTTGATTTTTTTAAAATTTGTATCTCTTTTTTGTTGCAATTCTTTATTTTTTGAATGCATTTTTCCAAGTTTTTGTTGCAGCCTTTTGTGACTTCTTTGTTGCATTTCTTTATTTTTCTGTTGTATTTTGCTCATGAAAAAAATTATTGAAAAACAATAAAATTATGATTTCTTTTACTTGTCAATTTTTTTAGTAATTTTAGTTAGAGATTGTGTTTATTTAATTAAATCAGTTTTGTTGTTTTGAGAAGATTGCATTTAAGAGAGGTATATTAATGAGAAGTCATTACCATCAATATTATATAGCTGAGTTGAATCAATAACTAATTATTGAGGCATTTGCTGCTTTAATTTTAACCACAGGATTAGCGAATTGGTTTTTTTTAGTAATGTAATGAAATTGTTATTTTTGTAAACTAGTATTATTATATTAATATTGTATCAATTCTGCATGTTGTTTTTTAAATTAATTATGCTTTACATTCTCTTATAATTTTGTAAAGTCCAATGATAACTAATTCAATATTATACCACTCTTGCATTCATGCAAACATTCTTGCTTGAATGTGATCTACACTTATAATATCCAAAGAAAATGTAATCATTAAGTAGTTGGCTTGGTCTGGAATCAGGAAATTCTTAGCTCCCTTTTCTTGGATTTCCAACTGTTGTTTTTCATAATTGTCTCCTGGGAATAAGATACATAGCATGGTTATATTTGTTGTAATTGTAAATATGAAACAAAGTTCATGGATACACATTTATTATGCCTTCAACTTCACTTAAGAACTATAGGGACAGAATAAAGACCATGGTATTTCTTGCCAATAAACTCATCACACAGGTTGACACAAGTTGTTGAGTAGCCCATCCATGTGCATATAATTTATCAATAATCATAATATAGTAACAGTTGCAAGGACAAAAATATCTGGAGTTGATAAAGTGGTAAAATAAAGTGTATTTCACTGAATTTTTGATTTAAATACAGAACTCTATACTTGAGAATACTAGAAAGATCACAAACTTATTGTCTAGAGTTTCCCTGTCACTCACTGGGAAAACCACCTTACTCAATATGTTAGTGTACACCAGACTTAGTTATTATCTTCCCATAATAAAGGTAACCAAATCATTTGAGGCTTCAATGAACTCACTATTGTCAAAGTTGCTATGAAAGGGCAAAGTGGTCACTATAAGCATCGTTAAAGGTCACATGCCCAAACACCTAAATGGTCTGAGGCTTCATTCACTTTCTACCCTCTACCTACAGAAAGCATTAGGGGTCATGAGGGCAACTTACCTCAAACACCCAGAACAGAATTCATTCTTACCAGTAATTCCCATGGACACTCCTCCCTCCTTTGGCAGCAAATGGATGACAGATCTATGGACTTATGTAAAAAGCATGACAAACCTGACAAAACCCGTTTTAGAAATAAAAAACATACTGGGAAACTTATAAATTCAGACATCCCAATATTATGGCACTCCAGAACTCTCTTGGCCTAAATAACAAACAGTTAATCTACAAATCAAAAAATTGGTACATTGAACCCAAATTCATTGACTTTCTCTTGAAGCTTAACCTCTCCTCTCTTCCGACAAACCACTTTCTGGTATGGATGAGAAGTTTTGCTAACCTCAATCCACAGTGTCAATTATGTTCAACAGCAAATGAAACCATCCCTCACCTATTACACATCTGTCCTTTCCTCAATCCACTCAGATCTTTCATTAGTGAAAGAGTGTCTCTTGATTATAGAGACATAATCTCCATCCAAAACACCAACAAGACCAATAATCAGAATTTCCATTTTTTTCTTCTTTGCAGTCTGGCTTACCAGGTGTAAATTTATTTTTTGTCAAGCAAACTCCAATGTTACTGAAACTTTCATAGAACTATTGAAGAGTATTTGTATCAGAGCTCGCTTACTAACCCCTGACTGGCTACACAAGGAATCATGGTCCAGAGTTGATTTTGCATGGATGTAACCGGCATCTCAACTACAGTCACATGCCTGTTAGTTTTGCATCCCAGTTTAAAATCAAAACTTTAATAATTTGAAACCTCTGTAAAAGTTTTATTTTTGTTTTCAAATGTCTCAATAAATCTCTTTTTTTAGAAAAAAAATACATTTTTTTTTATTCTAATCATATGTAATTGACTTATAAGCGCTTTATGATTTAAGAAAAGTTTCACTCAAAATGAGATTGGCAGTTACAAGTGATATACAAATAAACTGATTATTGTCCTTAAGAGTTAGACGTAATTAGGCTAATATTAAAACTTAGAGCTCAATGTTCTTCTCTTCACTTGTTTATATTCACTTTTTTAACATTTGCAGGCATTGTTTAAACATTATTTAATCTGAATCACATTATTAAATATTTCATTCAGAATATCAAAAAATCAACAAATTATTTCAATGTTTTGATTTTAATGTCATACAATATTCATTAATATTTCTCAATATATAAACTATGGGATGTGGAAAAAGTACTATCATTATTCTATAATAAAATATTTTTGCATAATAGTTGAACAAAATTATTGTGATAATTTACAACAATAAAATCACGCTTTTATGGTAAAATATATTTATTTATATATCCTTACATTTAACCAAGACACATCTGAGTGGAGTCACTGCATACATTATTATGGCATTCTTGATTATGTTGACAGTCGGATTTACTTTTGCAATGAACTTCCTTACCATTTACTAATATTGGCTCATATTCTGGTGGTAAACAATAAGCTGTAACAATATATTACATTAAATTAATATTATAATAATATTAGAATAATAAATGTATGAATAATTCCACACCAACGTGCACATATGTAACAAAATATGCTTGCAAAATCTATAATGCATAAAATAAAAACTAACAGTATTTATGTGCTTAAAGCATCTCCGGGCCCGACCAACTAAATCATAATTATTATTATTGATACTGATATTACTGATATATATATATATATATATTGTACTGAAGTACATCCTTATCGAATATGTAGTATTATTTAAAAGTAGTAATGTTTCATAAATCTCACCTTTTAAAAATAAAGTGGAAAAATAAAAGTTAAAAGTTGAAGAAAAAGAAAATTAAAAACAAAAGAGTAGGGTGGGGGGAATATTGTTAAAGAAATATAAATAATAAATGATTTTAAAGAAGGTAAGATTTTTTATTTATTTTTGAAATAAATAAAAAAGATTTAATATTATTTTTGATTAGTTTGTAATAAAAAGTAATAAAGAAAAAATCCTTTTGTTTTATAATAAAATAATAAAATGTGTGTGTGGGTAAAAGTTTTGAACAAAAGAATAACATAGAAGCCCAATCAGAGCGAAGTAAAACTACAGTAATTTCACGAGATAATAAACGCTGGACATAGCAAAACTCTGTCATTGTTAAGACGGTTTAAAAATTTCAACTTTCAATTATTATTTATGATATTTAAAAAAAAAATATTCAAAATGTTTTTTCAAATTACAAAATCAAAAATTATATAAATTGTTATATTTACCAAAATGATGCATTGTTATATTTACAGTATTGTGGACCTAGCTGGAGCCTTCACTGCGATAACAACAGCAGATTGTTCAGAGAGCAAACCATGTTCAGATAAAGCCAATAAAGTAGTGGAGTGTCACAAATTCAAGGAAGATTTACTGAAGGTTACTGCTAACCAGTCAGAGACAACATTTATATAAATTACACTGTGCTGTATGTACATCTTTTCAGATTTCAAATCCTAGGTAACTTTTAATTTTAATATTCTCTAATTCTTGAATTTCTTTTTAAAAAAAACTTGTGATAAATAAATAAATAAAACTTTAAAATTTACCAAGTAGTATCTGTGAAATACAAGTGATATTGGCTTCTGTGTTCAACTTTATTCAAAGACATTGTGTGTTGTATGTGTAAATTTTAAACTTTTATTTAAAATGAAAAGTGTGAATTATAAAGCAAAATGATTGTTTTTTTTTTAAATATTTATACTGTCATTTAAATATTTATATTTATATTTGAATACACATATTTATGCTGAGATAATATTTTAGTAAAGTGGAAATAAAAAGATTTAATTATTATTAATAAATAGTTAAATTTTCATTAAAGAATACGGATTTGTTTTGTTAAGGATGCCGAAGTTTAATGTATGGTAAATCATCATTATTATTTAAAGTAGAATGTTTAGATTGGGTGGAGATTTCTTTTCTTTTAAGGCAGCTGCAATTCGATGAGCCATCTGGGATCTCAAGTACTGGATTCATTACTGATCAGGTAAACATGTTGATTACTATGTGATTAACTGGTGCCTAAAGGTTTACCTTAAAATAAATAAATTGTTTATTTGGTCAGTATTTGTCAAGTAGCCTAGTGATTATATTATTAGTAGCTTGCAGCCAATAATATTCTGTACTTTACCTAAGGACCAAGCACATTCAAAGATTGGGTGGTTTAGCAAGGGAGGAAGAGTATTTTAGATTTCTATTTGTCATTAGTAGATTACAATAAAGAAGGTGGGCAGTTATATATATATATATATATATATATATATATATATATATATATATATATATATATATATATATATATATATATATATATATATATATATATATATATATATATATATATATATATATTGTGCCCTTTTCTATAGGTCAGAAATAGTCCATCACAGTAAATTACTAAAAAAATAATAATTTTAAATGTGTTTTTTTGATGTATTGATTATATTTTGTTACTAATGTCTTAAAGTACAATTTAAAGCTAAAATAAAATATGTAATGCATAAAATTATAATGAATCACTTAAGAACAGTTAAATAAAGTTAAAATTATTATTTTATATGGTGGCAAAAGCTGTCCATAATAAATAACTCAGCTATAAATATTTAAAGGTATGTTTAAAAAGTTCAATTTTAATAGTTTTAAATTTATAGTTAAGTAAATGTTATATTTAAATTTATAAATCATATTTAATAATCATAATTAATATCATATATTTTAAAAGTAAGTTTTATGGTAGTGAAAATTATATTTAATTCTATATTTTCCAAATTGTTCTTCCAAATTTTTTTATAATTCTATTATTTAATACAACAAGTGTAGCAATTTATTTATTCTCAGACAGAGAAAAATCAGATAATCTGTCTAGGTTACATTAGTTATATTAGTCATATGATTTTTATAAGAATATAGTTATACACACTTGCTTGCTAGTATTTATTAGTAAAGTTCAAAACATTTTTAAAAATTGTATTATAGAATTGGATATAATTATTACCTAGCATAAAGCAAATATTAAATATTAAGTTAACTATCATATAACATGTTTAAAAAATGTAATAAAGATGAATACAGTTAATAAAAAAGTTAAATATTTTATTAAAATAAAAATAGTTAAATTAAATATTAAAAGTGGGATAAATTTAATAAATATTGTTTTTAAAAGTTGTTTAAAGGTATTTAATTGATTTAGTAAAGTAATAATTGATTTAAAAGTAATATTTTTAAATATTTTTAAAGTTTTAATATGTCATAATTTTTATTTTGAAATTTAATTGTGTAAGTTTGCAACATTATGCAAATTTAGTATCAAACCAAGAGTAAGAATCAACCATTAGGATAAGGTATTTGTGTATGGTATAAATACCATTGCAGTTGATTTATCAAGGGTGATTAAAAAATGTATTAAAGGTAGTTGAATCATATCAGAAGCTATCAAAATGATTGTAATTTTAATTTTATTATTTAGTCAATTTAGTGCTCTCTTATAATTTTATTTGCAAAAGCTAATAGGTATTATTTTAAAAAGTATTTTGCAAAAAGAGAGTGTAAACTAAAAATATTTTAATAACTTCATTTAATATGCAGTGCTGGTTTTAAAAGTTTTTTTTTGCCAGAAGTATTTTATCAAAATCTAAATTTCGAACTTCACGATAATAAAATGGATATACCAATAAGTGAAATGTATTCAATTTATAATACTTTAAGAATGAATATAATATTTTTGATACAGTTTCATTAATGCTGAACAAAAGAACTGTTCTAATGAATAAAATAGCAGTATGGACATTGTACAAGAAACTTAAATGAAAAAAACTGTTTGCCATCTAAAAATAAAGACACATTGTTTTTATATAATAAGAAAAGCTTGTCCAAAATTAAGAAACAATATGACAAGTCTACTTTATGATAATTTTATAGAAATATCATATTAAAAGAGAAAATATTATATTCTTTTTGAAGGAAACATGTTTTTAAAAAAAATATTTTACAAGAAATTATTTAGAAAAAGACTCACAGAGAATATTTACTAAAGCATATATATTATAAAAAAACCTAAAGTCTAAAAGGGTTAATATGCACTTATAAAAGTTTGTTTGGAAAACCTGAAAATTAAGATAATAATGAAATGCTGAAAATAAGTACTAAATGGTAATAAATTTACTAAGGAAGAAACCTATAAATAAAGTGAATATATGATTAAATAGTAGAATGGAACCATGAAAATATATTTATATTGCGCAAAAGTTTATCGGATAGATTAAGTTAAGCCAACTCAATAGGATGCATCATTACGCCAATATGAGAAATTTAAGAAGCTTCATGGGATTATTTTAGTATTATAATTTCAATAATTATCTTTCTGGACTATAAAATCCATAAACTATTAATATATAAACTCTTCTAGGATGAATTGATAATTATTTTGTTTAATTTTCAAGATTTAAAAGACGTTGTATTTTTTACTATGATTTTTTTTTTAATTGCTCACTGCCACCCACTCGACAAATTGCCATGTTTATCATCATAGCAATGGGGGAGGTGAATTCTCTTGAAGAAATAAAGCACTCTTGAAGAGAACTTTAAAAAAAAAAAAAACTATTGAGAAAAAAAAAAACTTTTGAGAAAGAAAATGGGAATATTTGATCCTAGGAAAAATATACATTTTCATCTGAAGTTTACATAAATATGCTTTTAATTTATTTACTATTTATTTTAAATGTAAATTTTGGATTAATAAAAATAGGAACATGAATATTAATTGTTAATGGTATTATAATCTTATAGTATAATATTTAATAGTTTAAATTAGAACATTTAAATAGAAGCATGGATGTTTTTATGTATGCGGTGTTATCTAGTTGGAGAAAAGAAGACTGCAAAAAGTGATAATGATGAGCTAATGTCACTTGGTAACAACTAATGAATTATTGATTTTTATTATGATGTATTTTCTTGTTTTTTTTTTTTTTTACATATTGCCTATGAAATAATGTATGAAGTATGAATGTTAAAATTTATGCATTATACAACACTTTTAAAATTGTAAGATAAGAATTTATATTGGGAATATTCATACTATAATTTTATAATAGTATTATATAACACACATGGTGATTAATATTTATGTGATTCTTTTTAAAAAAAACTTTCATATTATTGGCTGATCAAAAATATTTATGTGATTGGTTTAGAATAAGAAAGTAAAGCAAACTTCTTATGGAATAGTAAGATTGTTCTAATTATAATTGAATTTGTTTATTAATTGAATATGCAAGCTAGTAATTTGTCAATGTAAGATCTGATAAATCTTTAGGAAATAAGAATAGAATAGTGACCTGGTATTAGTATTATGATGAACATGAATCCAAAAGATTATTAAGTTAGGAGATTTAGGGAGTATGAATAGTATTTCATAATATTTGTAGATGTGCAATGCAGTTAACAAAGCCCTGTAATTGTATATTCATTTTGGACAGTGTTTGTTTTCATGGAGGATTGATGTTTTAATAAAGCTGAAGGAACAGCTTGACATCATTAATGTATTGGCAGACTTTGGACAAAATAGGTCAGGCCTCTATTACTTATTGATACACTGTGCCATGATAAGTTGATATATGTTATGAGTTATCTTCCTTAAATCCTATACATCTGTTTTGCTATCTAGATTTGAATGTAACTCCATCATTCAGTATGATATATTTGAAAAAAAAAATAGATTATTTAGAATTTAAGAATATGCTATCATTTGAAGGAGATTAGTTCATTACTTAGAAGAAGTAGAATTTGTATAAATTGGAATTGAAAATCCAATGAAACCTAAAGGGAGGAAAGAATCATGAGATATATTTTGGATTTATTTTGGAAATAAAATATAAAAATTTTAAGAACAAGGTATATAAAACAAAGTTGTTCTTTAAAATGTTAAATAACTTTTAAATGCTTTATTTTGTCTTTAAAATAAGTATTGCATATTTTAAAAAATATAAAAGTTGTGAAGTAAATGATATAAATAATAAGCACAGGTATAATTTAGTATTTATTAAATAATAGGAAATATATCGGTGATTACAATTATATATTATTAAAGTAATGCTAAATGAGAATATGTTATATTTAATAAACATTGTGTAGTAAACGATATCCACCAAAATCTGGTAATAAACGATTAGATAGATATTTTATGTAACATTTTTGACATTGCAAAATGAAGATTGTTTAATTTTACGGAAAATCCATCCTCACGATAAAGTTATTTTAATGTTTTTCGTAGAATGTTTCTATGGATGTTTTTTTTTTTAGAAAGAAATGTATAATTAAATAATATTTAAGAATAGGATATATATTTTAATAAAAATAAATAAATGTAATTTATCATAAGTTTAATTAGAAAGAGATAAATAAAAGAGTATTATTTTATTATTGTTGTTAAGTCAAAATGAAGACATAAAATAAGTATTTTTTTTTTTCATTTTTTAATAACTAAGTAATAAAACATGTAAAACGCTGTAAATTAATGATATCTGATGTAAATATTGTATATACATTGTTTATTTTATTTTATTGTTAATAATAAACTTTGTTAATTTTGTTTTTCAAAAAATTGTGTGTCTAGATTGTTTATTTCTCCCACTACACTGCACGAGATAATAATATATCCATAATAATAGAAACAAACATATAATTTTGCACAGAGATAAATAAAGAATTATTTTAAGAATTCGAATTGTTTATTGATATTCTTTTAATTAAGTAATCATAATTTTACATTATCTTATGGTCATAAATTAGTTATCATAATAGTACATTGAATTATATGCTATCCATTGTCACACACCTTTGTTTGTCAGATTATCAAATGCTACTACTACATATCGTATTTATTATATTATTACAGAAAGAGAAAAAATTATATTATATTTTATTATTTTATTATGGTAATAAAAATATAATGAAAAGAAAAGATATACAGAATTAGTTCATACAATGAAGAATATTGTTATTATTTGTTATTATTGATTTAAGTGTAGTGGATTATGACATAAAATCTCTTCTCATATTTTATTACCGTAATTTTTAATTAACTTAGAATAAATTTTATGAACCTGAGATTTTATAGAGCTAAATTATTATGAATAGAAGATTAAGATTTAATTATTAGCTTAATATTAGTGAATAGGATTTATTAAAGTCATAAGAATAATATAAGTTTGTTTATTTGAAATAGTAATAAGGGGGATAGTGATCTTATGCCATTGAGGTAGTAGCCTGTACGATATTGGCTTAATGTAATCTATCTTGCCAACTGTATTTTTACTTCCAAGTCTCATGAAAATATTAAATATTTATTTAATTTATTTTTTATAAACTGAACCTTATTCGTATTTTAAATTTGAGTTAGTGAAACATTTAATTTTAATGATGGATATTTTATTTATTAATTATTAACTGAGCTAGAACCGGTTTTATTTAATATAATATACTGCCCGGAAGTGAAGATGCAAACGGACTAGGTTAGAATTCAGTAGATAGCACTGTATCAATAACAACTGGTTGCATTTAACTAAAAAAAATGAAATAACCTGATATTTTAAAAAAAATTCATTAATAATCCAAAACATTATTTAGAAAGTACTTGCAGATATTATTTAGAAGCTTTAAAACATTTAGTATTTTTGATGCATATTTAATGATAGAAAGAGAGTGGCTTGTCACAGAAATTGTTGGTGTACAAATTAATTTGATCCAAATTTGTTTTATTTGTCTGTAAGACAGCATTTGAGATTTGTTTAATGATTTTCTGATTTATTTGCTCATTGATACTCTGATCTATAGTATAGTTAGTACAATCTATTTGACTCATGGTCATCTAGTCTCTTTTATTTTCGCCAGATTGATTTAGTATTTATAGTGCAGCATATATGTGGGGGCATGTATGTTTATGACATCTTACAATTTCATTTTTCTTTCATGTACTTAATTAAAATATCAAATAACTAAATTTACAATAAATATCTTTGATAACTAATTTAAATACATTTTGAGTGATTGATGAATAGATGTATCAGTGAATATTAAACAGATTAAATACACCATCAATTACTTACTTTCTAAATGATTGTTTTTGTTTAAGAATGTAAAAAGTATTTTTTTTATTATTGATTCAATATAGAAGACTTTTTTTTTCTTTTTCTTTTTTCAAGAGAGAAAAAAGTTAAGGTGGGATTGACCTTTTTTGAAGTTGACCTTTGGTAGAGTAACCTTTGATTGGTGGAAGAAATGGATATTTAAGCAATAATCAATAATAAAAAGGGAATCATTTACAAGAAAGTCTGCTTTATTATAATTCTCTCTCTCTCTACAAAATGGTTCTTCTTCCAAATCAAGCAGTTAATATTAAACTTAAATTCAAAATTACATTTTTTTTAGTATTAACTTTCTTATATTTAACTAGTTAAAAAAATTTTCTTTGGAAGATAATGAAAAAGATGGAAATGTAGTCAACTTCAAACAAAGTACATGACCCTACATTTTCAATTAACTAACCTAGATTTAAAAACATCATTTAAAATGCATAAGTGTGTCTATATTTCAAATTTAATTTGTCTAATTTTAATCTCTAATATTAAAGAAAAAATTGAAGCGTGTTAATTTTGATATTTTATGGGGAAAATGTGCTGAACATTTTAACAAACATGTCATAGATTCTATATTAAAAAATTTTTCTGGCTATAGAAAAATAAAATTAAAATGGAAGTATGGGTGTATCTAACTTAGTATAACCTGTTTTATTATTATTATTGAACAAAAATATACTTAACCAGTTGTGTCTCTAGGATTAAAGAAGTGAATGTGTGACTTATATAACTAAGGAATAGCTATCATATATTTAATGTGCATATAATATAAATGCCAGTAAAATAGCATGGCTATTAAATGTGAACATTCTCTTATCATCCTTCTCAATTGTATATGATTTATTATTAAAATATATTGTTATTTAAAAAAAATTATTTAGACTTGTCTAATGGATGACCTTTGATAATTTTATTACTAGTTCCTTGATTAATGTAATTACAGACAATGTTAGTTGGTGGAAAAACTAATGTTCTTTTTTAAATTTAAGAAGACTGATATCTCAGTTATAAAACTGAGAAACAACCAATTAATTAAACAGTAATCCAAAATCTGCAGCAGTAAATGTTAATTTGTCATTATCAAAAAAAGAGGTATATATTGAATTCTGCGCATACTATATTGTTAGCAATTGCTATTCAATTATATTCAAAATTTGTCTAATGCCCATCCTTCAGGAAACTGTTTATATGTCTACTAACACTTATTGTTTTACAATATTATCAATATTTTATACATGTTTAAAAGGCATTATTTATGGACTGTGCAAATGAACTTTTATCTTCCCAGCTAAAAAAGATTTAATTATTTCTTTTTTTGTTAGTGTATGATTGATAGGTAGACCAATTATTTGTCTTTTTTTTATTTATTTTTTATTTTTTACTCCAAGATCGTCTCAGATACATATAATATAAAAATTATTATATTGGGTAATTGATCATTATTTTGATATAATTGTTTTTTGTTTTATATATGTATTCTATACGCTTGGGTTAGTGGTAGAAATATTTATTTGCTATTATGAAGCTAGCAGTTAATTTAAGAGGGGTAAATGCATAAAAGGTATTTTTTATGTTGCCAGACATTCTGAGGGCTATTTAATCATAATTATTATGCTTCAAATTTAAAAAATTTATAGTTGGTCACAAATCAAAATTTTATTTCAATTTATTACTTAATGTTAAATATACAAAAGTGTCGTTTTATATTTGCTTTGACAGATGTGATGAGGCTTATTTAATATTAATTATTATACTTTAGACTTGAAACATTTATAATTTGTCAGAAATGAGAGATTTGTTTTCGATTTATTTATTTTCGATTTATAAGTTAATATTGTTATAATATCTATGTATTGAATAGGCTTTGAACTTATTTTGTGCATTGTTTTGCATGAATTATTTGGGGAATATGTATATAAAGTTTTATATATTTTATTCATCATGGCGGTACAAGATAATGCAATTGGGTTGGAAAATATTAGAAACATTGCTATAAAATTTAAAACAAAGAAAAGAGACAAAAATAATTAGTTTAAGTCAAATAAATCAAAAGTGCTATGAATAAAAGTCACTTTTCCATTAACATATAAGTAATTTACCTAAGAGATCTTTACAAATACTAAAACAGAACGTAAAACAATCGTTCAAGAATTTTTCAAACCAATTGCGTTATCTTAAATTCCTTATGAGACAAAGGTGAGCTTGCTGTAGAAAATTAGCTATTGTACCAACATTTTATATCGCTTCAGCCACAATTTCGAATTGCATTGCAACATTCCAAAGGATAATATAAATAGTGCAACAATTTGATTGATTTAGTATTATTCTTTTGGCATTTCAACTTTTTTTTGAAAGAATTTGTTTAACTGATTTCATGCCATCCATTATCATAGATATGATTGAGGAGTAAAACCATCATGCCTTTCCTTTGGTCATTCCTGAGCCATTCTCTATGGAAATGCTTCTCGAACTTAAATGAATCCTTGAACTATTTAACTCTGCCCTGAACTTGAAGCGGAAAAGCATGCTATCTGCCATTAATATCTGACCATGTCAAAATAATGAACAGTTACACCAGCATTAACTCAAGAATGTATTATGAAGGTAATAATGCTACCTCACATTTATATTCTATTTCTCATTGTAACTAAAATTGGTAAAAGTTAATGTAAACTAAATGCACATTATTATAAAAGTAACTTATCTATGTAGTAATTTTTAATCCACTTTCCATGTTTTTTTTTTAAAAAAAAAGTAATACAATTCTCTATTAGGCTTGCAAAATTGTTATTTTAAAATGGTATGGCACTGATTTTCTATATATATATATATACTTGTTTCGTTCAAGTAATATGTCATTAATTTATTCGCCAAGTCTGAAAACGTGTTTAAATTTAGCTAAGTCTCCTGTTATTTAAAAAAGAAGGAGCATCATTTAATCATTTAATTAATTAAGTTGTTTATTATAAAGTTGTACATTTGCAGGGTTGGAAAGTTTTAAAAAGTTATTTTCCTTAGTATACTAATTATTATGGTTTGATGGAAGGAAAAACATTTCCCACATTAATAAAAAAAAAAAAGATAAATGATTTAAGATTGCAGATTTTGGGAAATTAAAAAGTAAAGATGGTATATGTATTTCATATGTCATTTTATGTTTAAAAATCGCCTAAATTGATACTCATATATCGTATAATGATCCTCCAAATATTTTCAGCCATGTAAATAAGTAAATTAATGCTATTAAAAATTTTGTTTCTCACTTTGTGTCCAATTCAAAATAATGTTAAAGTTAGATGGTGTAGGGTGAGGGAAATTTGTGTTTTATATTTTAAATTTATTAAAATAAAAGAAAACTACTAAAGTGAAAAATCAATCTTTTATTTCAAAATACATTTCATAATGTTCATTAAGTCAACTTAAATAATTTGATCATACCGTCATAAAAAGGAATAACTAATACCTTGGGTTAACTTTAAGCACCAGAAATAATTGTTATATATATATATTGTCCAAGCGTTGCTAATGTCGGTGAATTGTGTGCTATTTGTCCAAAGTATGCATCGGGAAAGACTCGAGACATTTATTTGTCACTTCCAGTTTGTGATAGGGGAATAGACCTTGGATTATGGGCCTGCTTTATAATGGGATTTTTGCACCATCAGTTCAAACCCATGCAGGCTGTATATTTCTTTGTTCGAGTGACCGATCTCCGTAAATTTGGAGTGTGGCAAGTCGGTCTCATATAAAACAAAATAAAAATCGCATCCCCATTCAGTAACTTCATAAGCACACCATCATGTCTTGCAAATCTATTTATTTAATATAAAAATAGCTCATACATTACCACCACCATCACCCTACCTTATTCTTTCTTTATTAAATCCTACCTAGAAAATGCCGTAGTTTGACGTTATAATCACTTGTGCTGGAATACATGTATTTAATTGTTAATGATGTATATTATATTTAAGTCTATCGATTAATATGCTAGTATCCGATTCTGGATAATTAAAATGTTTAGTATGTCTTTTTTTTATGTTCCATCTGAAATCTCAAATCTTTATTGATGTATAATTTCCTAACGCAATACACTAATTGTGTATATAAATGTTGATAATCCATTCCCAGGTTAAATGATTGTTAATAAAAACTTATATATATATATATATATTTGCTTGCAACATTAGGCTGATAATAATTAGCGCATTATTCAATTAAATTATTGTAATCCCTGTTCGCTCCAATGAAACCGCACTATTAATAAAAGTATTAAATAAAATTATATATGTTTAAACATAAGTATAGAACTGCACTATCAATAAATGTAATAAATAAAGTTATATCTGATCTTGTACATGATCTGACTCTAGGTACTCAGGCTGGAATTCCAGGTCTGGTTGTTTGAATTATGCAAACTGACCAGTACAATACCAATATTAAACCTCCGAGTAATGTTAGAGAGTCACTATATTTTGCTTGTTTACATTATTAGAGTTAAGAAAGTTTTCTTGTCACTCATGTGTCCATTTAGGAATGTTTCTTCCCATCATATATTCATAGCTATGTGTAATGTAGTTTGCTAATAAAAATAAAAGGTAGGTTCGGTTTCTTTTATAGAACATCTAAGTAGAAGTAGTGCTAGAAGTGTTGTTTGGTCTATGGCATCATCTGCATTATATTTTATTTCATAAGCAACCAATGGGATGTAGTTGGATTAATTATATTATGACAGGTGGCATAATATGGATGCATACATAAAATACTATTAATTTTACTTGTGGATTTGAAATAAATGGATTTATTTCAAATCCACAAGTAAAATTTTTTAAGGATTTATATAAGAATGTGTTTAATGTTTCATTCTACGTTCCAAACAATATTAATAAATTGCTCAATAATTCTAAGGATGTCATACCTTTCAAGCAAAAAAGTAATGTCATATATCAAATTTTTTTGTGATTGTATGCTATCATATATAGGTGAATCTAGGTGCAGTATTGAGAAAAGAATGAAGGAACATGAATTATTATATAAGCGTGTAAAAAATAAAAATAATGGTGATTTAATATCTTCTTCAGTTTTCTTTGATCATGAAAAAACAGGTAAATATAAATTTAAATTTAATTTTGAAAATGTGAAAAT
The DNA here is from genome assembly GCA_028023455.1 of Epiperipatus broadwayi. Lineage (NCBI taxonomy): Eukaryota > Metazoa > Onychophora > Udeonychophora > Euonychophora > Peripatidae > Epiperipatus > Epiperipatus broadwayi. The sequence continues at coordinate 4,604,349 of JAQFVV010006271.1, forward strand.
TCTTCATGAAGCGAGAAACCATAGTAAAAAAAAAATTAAAGAGGCAATTTTTATAAACAGGAATAAAACGCATTTAATAAATTAACAAGCTTCTAACATTAAAATATGAGATTCGTGGAATATGAATTGATGACGTTTGCTTCCGCTTTTGGTTTTTGAATTTAATGGCAGTTGAGGTAGGTTATAAAGTAACCGAAAGTACTTCTGTGGATTTTAAGATTGTTTGTAATTGTTTATAAACCGTTAAAAATTTTATTCCAATTATATATATATATATCTTAATACTTATTTCATAAGTTGGAGCAAATCAAAGTTATAACAATATCATCAGAACCACATACCTCTTTCATCTTTCTGTATTTATAGTTATATCATAGTTATTTAATCCCCAAATTTTCATATTATGTGGCTTTAAAAATGTGTTATCACTGTGATAATATATTAAAATGTTTATTGTGTGCATACATTCAATATCATACTGCAGGTTTCAGAATATCAATTTTGACCCAATGTCCATGACAAGCCTTTCTGCGATCTGGTTTAAAGTTAATATTGTAGTATGTAGATATGAATATGTATGTATATACATTATACAATCCAATGTACAATGCTGCATTATTTGTTTGTAATTTGTTATTATTATTGAAAGGCAAATAGATTTAAATGTTGCTATGAAAATAACTTACAATCACTGCAGCCAGAAGTGTCCTTTGAACATTTTCCTTTAACACAAGTCTGATCTTTAGCACATTCTTCCAAATTCAAGCAGCTTGTGAAGGAACCATCAGGTTTTAAAACAGGTTCAATGTGACCTATCCAACAACTAGCTTAACAGTGTTATATATATATATATATATATATATATATATATATATATATATATATATATATATAACACTGTTAAGACATATATATATATATATATATATATATAATGTCTGTTAATAAAAATATCATAATAAAATGTAATTCTATTCCAAAAAGGGTAAATAAAATAAATTCCAAAATAAATTTTAATCATTAGTAGTACTTTCAATTATATTCATAATAATTTTCAACTAAAACTAATTACTTTCAAAATGGAGTAATACAGCATCAAACATAAATCACATGTACTATAATGATTAATAAAAAATATCTCTTTATTTATTTATTTTTTCATTTTTTTTTCGATTAAAATATTAATTCTTTTCATATCATTACGAAAATTGTTATACAAAAGAGTATCTAATATAATTCAGAGATAAAAAAAAAATAAAGGTGACTCATTTATAGAATCAGTGTTTTATGATAATGATACATATTGTAAATGTAAATATAATTTTGATATGAAAAGAATTAAGTTAATAAATCAAGAAATAAGTATGAAAAAAAAAAATAAAGAGACAATTTTTATTAATCATTATGTAATAAGATAATAGACAGATAATCAATGAATATTAAAATTAGGGAATTTGGGGATATGTAAATTGACATGTGGTTTCTGATTAATGCTGTTTTACTCCATTTTGAAATCAAGTCAGTTTTATTGAAAATGATTATAAATACAATTGATAGGACTACTACTGGTTAAAATTTACACTGACATTTATTTTATGTTATTTGGAATATAATTAATTATTTTTATTACAATATATATATATATATATATTACTAATACTGGGTTAGAATATATATATATATATATATATATATATATATATATTCTAACCCAGTATTAGTAAGTTTACTTCTATTTCTATTAGAAATTTATATTATTTCTAACTCTTTAGAAAGTTTACTTCTATTTCTTTTTCTCACCCAATACATATTTATTTTATTTTAATTAGTTTATTTGCACTTGTGATAATAATTTTTCTGGTTGTTGTTAAGGCAACCAAAATAAAAGCAACATATCCATTAATTTTCCAATATGATCTAAAATACTTTTCATATAATACAATTGTACATTCAGTTCTCTTAAGCTATGCCACGATTGTAATAATAACAATAATTGATCACTTATTAATTTAAAGAATAATTATAATAATATTAATCTCAGGGTTCTTTGTTTCATGTAAGGAAATGTTCGGCAGTATTGTGTTGTCACATATGACTGGCATTCTGGTCGGCTATAGGAAACATTTATTTTTACTTAAATTCAATGTGTCTTCATCTCTCATATCTACTGCTATATTATTTAAAGAGATGATAATTCTATTCAATAATGACGTATAATTTTGAATAACACAGCCCTTTTTTTTTTTTTAGAATCTCAGTCAGAATAATAAAAAGACAAGGGTGCTTTTTGTGTCCTTCCATCATCCATGACAACACAATAATATAACTAAGATTTATTACTTAGACAATTTAACTAAATGGGAATGGAATAATGTGCAACCAAAGTTAATGGTTTTGGAATAAATTCATTTTTTTTTTTTTATACAAAGGTGAATGTTTAGTCTTAAGTTTTCAACTCCATAAATAATTATCATTAAACTAAAATATAATGACATATTCCGATCTGCTTAACTTTATTTATCTGGTATATTAAGTTTTTAAGAATTTGGAATGATTTCAGACTCAAGAAAAGGTTTTGCAAATATTGTGCAAACACTTATATTTAGCATATAAAAACAAAAAAATGAATCTACAACAAATTTTAACAAGACTATAATTTATTATTATCACAAAAAAAAATATATATGAACATTTATTCAATAATCCCATAGTAATACAAAAATATAAAATATAACTGACATTAATTTGTATACTCTTTTGGTTATGGACTAGAGGTTACTACTTCTCCTGTATGCAATCGCATGGATTGATTAACTAAAAATACATTTCATTACCAATACATTGTTTATTAAATTTTGGTAACCTTGTAGAAGCTTTTATTCAAAATTATTGACTAACTATTTTTTTTTTTTTTTTTTTTTTAAATGATTAATCCCATCATATGCAATATGCAAAATATTAAATTGATTTCTAATACATTTACTTTATTTATGGTCTTTAATGGGATAACCTATTCTAATTATAGGCCAGTTATCAGAAGTTACACTTACCATCTTACATTTAACTTAATGCTAACTTAAGTTATGATCCAAATTTTATTCATACATATAATTTTAAATATGAGTATTATTTAATTACTAACCAGAATTAAATATTGCATTTGAATATTCCTTCAGTAAATAAGCATTTTAAATTACGCAATTTTAATTACTTTTTCCATTGATTTACTTGTCAAATACTAGCAATATTTAGCAGCACAATACAGATATTGATCTTAGTTACTAACACACTATTTATACTAAAGTGGATCTTGAGGAACTAACACCTCCAATATAACCTTTATCTTGCCCGAACTTTCAAAATTAAGCACAATAATCAACACCTTCCATGGTGGAGCTATCTTTATTTTCACATGAGGAATAAGGAATAACCACGAAGGTCTGTAAAGTAATCTACTACATTAAAATATTTTGGTGGTTTCTTGCCTCTTACTTGGGCATACAACGAACACACACCAAATACAATCCTCTTCTGGGATTTAAATGAATGCAGCATACTAAATGCTAGATAAATTCTTGATCGTCCTATCTATGAGAATCGATCACTTGGGCTATAAACATACCCGAACATTATATTTAAAATCTTCCTCTCATGGAAAACAAAGCTTTTGGGGAGATTATTTTTCATCCCATGAAATAAGTACATTATAATTATTACCTATGCGAATATTAAGCATATACCAATGCTATATCTGGGCAGGATAAGTAAATACACTGATCATAATAAATTATGTTACCGGGTATACTGTGATCAACATCTGAAATCAATGGACATCATAGAATAAAAGTATAATAATTTTAATTTTAATAAAGGAACATTCAAAAATAGTTGGTAGCATACTATCTTAAACTAAATAAAGTGGATGTGTTATTTAAGAATAATTAGGAATAAATTCCTCAATTAATACAGTATAAATTCGTTTCAACTTTAACAAGAAATATTTTGTTATAGCATTTTTTTTTTTAGTTACTTCTGATAATTTTCAATATTTATTTTACCCCTTAAATATCTAAATATTTTTTTTTTTTTTACGTATCTAACATACAAAATTTCTCCCTACAATTGTATGTACTAATTAAAACATATTTTATAGATTTTTTTTTTTTCGTGTTAAATATCAACTTAACCTATAATAATTATATTAAAACATACCTTTGTTATTACAAGGCTATTAAATATCACTTGACTATACAGACTTTAATCTATGTGATATAAAAAAAATACATATCATTTATAACTTAGTTTTAAACAATCATTAATTAACAAGTGCATACTCTCTCATTAGAAAATGTTTTTCTGTTGAGCAATTGGTCCAGGTGAAGAGCTTTATCCAGTCGTATTTCACGAAGCAAGTTTAAAAACAATAAACGCATGGTATTATTTCCTTTAAATAAAAGTTTTCTCTTATTTTGTGCGTTTAATAAATTAGGTAAAAAAACATATAGCAGAATTGAAGATTAATTCTTACTTGAATTAAACTACTACAATTTTGGGATCCAAGAAAATAAAATATACATATTCTAACATAACAAACAGTTGACGATAGACAATAAACATACGCAATATTTTTTTTATTGACGATACGTATACTTATTAGCTAGCTTACTTATGGATGAAAATGCGCAATTTTCCGAGAGATTATTATGATAATAACTGCAGTCAATTTACGTGTACATGAAGTTTTAATAATTCCAACTGATGTATAATATAATATATCATTTATTTTTATCATTAAGTCACTAAGATATTTGGTTTTGTTCATATTTTAGGAATTATAAATTTTTTTTAACGGTAACTTCTCCGTAAGAATGCCCCTATATAACTTTTCCTATATTTACTCTGAGAAAGTTTATATTTTTTTTTCAAATATACAGGTGCATAATTTAATCTTATTTATCATTATTATTATTTCCAGACAATTCTTGGTGAATAAAACATATTTTAACGTATGTAACTACATTACTTGTAAAGGCAGACAATATTGAGAAAGAGCGTGAAAATGTTTCTAGTTGATTTTCCTTGGTTTCAAAATATTTCTTTCAATTATTTTTTTTTCTTTCTATACCAAGAAAATATCAATAAATGACATAAAGTTAATAAATAATTATTTCTCACTTGGAAATCATTTTTCTTCCTTAATTTAGATATAATAGAATTTTTCGTGACTCTTTTAGTTAATTCTGTCATTTTTGAACTTTAGCGCGAGACAATAAATTTTTAAGTATAAAAGGTCTTTAAATAGGTAGATGGCAAAGAAAATCAGGATATCTTATCAAAAAATTTTAGCCACACATTATATTATTAAAATTTTACTTTGATTACATTTATTTCTGCAAAATAAAATGAAAAAATTGAGTTACCAAATTTCAGCACTGTTCCTTCCTTGAAAACTAAAAGCAGACTATATTTTTCCAAAAAAAATGATCTTGATTATGAAATTGGTTGTTTCGTTTTGTTGTTGTTGTTTTTTTTTTTACTTTAGCGACCTATTCCAAAAAAATAATCATTTGATTATAACATAAACAAAAGAAAGGAAAAACCTATTACAATCATATAGTTTTAGTATTATTTACCTGGATTACAAAGTAATTTGACAATATAAAAAATAATAAATACATTAAATTAACAATCAGTGATGTATAATTCTTTAAACATTACATTTTTTTTACAAAAAGAAATTACCAGAAGTTATTGTGCTTTATGATTAGACACTCACCCACTCTCCCCTCTACCCATCCAAAATCAATTACTGTTTAGCTTTTATACCATATTAATTTGCTCTAATTATTAATATCTCAATTAAATTATTCATGTTCTCTCTTTAAAAATGACATTGAGTTATTAAATCTATTAGTTATTCACCCAAAACATGTCAAAGTGAGTGAATAGCATACTTTATTAATCAATTATTACTATTGTTATTTTATCTTTTTATTTCTTTAAAGAATAGCATTGTTTTCCTGCAGAAATAATGCCAAGTAAATCAAATGTCAATAACACTAGGTTACAATTCTCCCACCATTATAATAAATAAAAAATAAAATAATATATGCATTTTTTAACACTTCTTATGGTATTACTAAGTTTATATCCTACTTTTTTCTTATGTCAATAAATACAGTTTAAAGGATTTAATTTTGCTTGGGATAGGGTAGTAAGTTTCAGGCATTATAGGTACCTCTTGTTCCATCAGGGGTTGAGACTAAAAAGGCATTCTCACCCACTTGTTTCACAATTTCATAGGGGCCTTCATAAAAATACATGAATTTTCTAAACATATGTTTCTGGAGATTACTCACATGGGAAGTTCTAATTAAAACAAAATCATGGACTTTAAAAGGATGTGGACTGGTTTTGGAATAATGAGTGCGTTTATCACCCATCTTTTTAAGGTTAATTCTGGCCAGTGCTTGGTCATGTTCTACATTATGCTGTTCCCCATATGTTTAAAGATAGGGCCCCGAAGTGAGGAACGTTCCTGCGAGGTCCTTTTTAATTTAATGCCCCGCTACTTTTACTACCTTTTATATTTTTCTTTGGTATTTTTGGGATACCACTAGTAGAAGGCTGATTCTCATTCAAAATTCTACTCTTAACTGTTGGCCTACTGAGGTGGCTATTCTGTCTACCATAGGGATTCGTCCTATAATATCCTTTTTCTCTAACTAACTTCCTCCTTCCCATATGTGACCTATCTGCAAAATTGATATTACTCACCATCGGATGGGTGTCTCTATTTACCCTAATTCTATTATCAATATTCCTATAGCTGGTCTCTAACGAATCTAAAATTTCTACTACCTCTTCTATGGTATGTCTGTCAGCAGCAATCAAGATCTGTTCTATATGCCTCGGCAGATTATGGTGAATTATTCACACAATTTGTGTCTCAGATAAGGGATACGCTGTCAAGGTTTTCAATTTGATGGCCTGACTCCTGAAAAACTGAGTATAACTACCCTTATTTACATGATATTTTTCCTAAGATATCTGATATCTCAGGTTATCTTGGCGGTCATTCCCCCAAAAACTGGCTAACATAAGATATTTGAAATCTCCATATGTTTCTGGTTTAATAAATAATGATTGCCACCAGTCTTTAGATGCTGCACACAAATGGTTAGCGGCAATAGCAATCTTTTCTATCTCAGATAAATGACATAAGGTGAATAACTCCTCCAGATTCTGGAGATACTCGTGTGGATTCTCCAGATATTCACCTCTAAAAAATTTTATTTTAAAGAATTTTAAGGCCTAGGAGCTATTACTTTCTGGCTCTAGCATGACTTTACTTCTAGCCTCATTTAATGGATCGTATATTGATTCTACTGGATTAATTACCGTATGTAACTCAGATATTACTTGGTTATTATGACCACTATTTGTTTCCTTTACTTGAGTTTCAGATAAACCTTTACTTTGAACAACTTTTTTACTTTTTGTAAAATTATCCCTATTATAGTCTATAGCTTGCATTCGACTCTCTAATTCTAACTTATAGTTCTGCCATTCACAGTCTATTCTCTTTGAACTATCTTTTAGGCCTATATTTAAGTGTTTAATCTGTTGTTCCAATTGGTTAATAGTTTCATCTTTATCTATCCCGAATTTATCTTCTAACCTTTGATAGTCTTTACTCTCACACTGAGTCATTAATTCCCCTATTTCATCTTGGAGATTATTATGTAATAGCTGTGCATTACTCTTTATTATATCATTAAAATTTTCTACTCTTCCCATAACTTGACTTAGCTCACTTGCTAGATTTTGATTAATCTCACATTGGGTCAACTCTTGAGTTTCTAGTTTAGCTATTAATCTGGTAATCTGGCTCCGACATCCTTTCACTACATTATCATGTGCTAGAGTTATATTTTTAACTTCCTCTTTCAAATTACTAACTTCACTTCTAGCACTGTCTAATTCTCCCTTAATAGATTCAACTCTATCCTGAACTTCTCTTTGAAATACTACTGTTTCCTTTTGATAATTTCTTATTTCCTGTACTTCATTGTTTAATACAATATATTGACTTTTAAAGTCCTGCTGAATAGCCTCAATCATATTTTCTGCCCTTTCAGAATTTGTTTCGATCTCTTTCCTTATTCTTATTTCCAGCTTTTCAGAGGCCAATTTTGATTCTTCTACATGATTTCTCAAATCTTCCCTTAAGTCCTTTATCTCCTGTACTTGATTTTGAGATGTCTCTTTGATCTCCTGCATTTGATTCTCTAATTTAATATTTAAATTTTGTATCTGACTTTTTAATTCACTATTTGATTGTTCTAATTTACTATTTGAGTTTTGGATCTGACTTTTTAATTCACTATTTGATTGTTCTAATTTATTATTTGAGTTTTGGATCTGACTTTTTAATTCACTTTTTAATTCACTATTTGAGTTTTGTATCTGACTTTTCAATTCACTATTTGATTTTTCTAATTTTTTCAATCCAATGTATTTCTCATTAATTGATCTGGCTCATTTTCATGTTTTCCCTTTATTATTGTGGCTTCTTCTGGGTTAGCTATATCCAAATCTTCCCCTTCCTCTTTTAATTGTACATTAAAATATGGAGTCTGTGTATCAGGGGATTGTAACTCTTGGGATCCTCCCAAATCCTCAGAAATACTATGATTATCTTTGTTTTCACTCATATTAAAATTCTAACTCTTTTAGTATTTAACAGTACTGAAATATTAGCAATGAACTATTAATAAATTTATCGATAAGAAATTATTGACAAGACATCCTGCCTCCATGCCTCTCCTACCAAAAACAATCTACACCAAAAACTATGCTCTGACATTTAATATCCCTAAAGCTCCAACATTAACTACTAAATATGCTTTTTTTTTTTTTTTCACATGCTTCTTAGTCCATATAAATATCATTAGATATTATGTAATATAGCATAAGTGCCAATCACAAGACCAGACAAACAGATCATCATAAATGATAAAATCATTACAGTGTTTTATGGAATTGCCTACAGACCACAACATCCTAAACTGACAACTTAATTATTTATTTTTCAGTGGTAAAAGATTAGATCATATAATAGATATTCACATAATATCTTATGGCTAAAACAATTCATTATTGGCAAATATTTTTAATCAATGAATAACTAATCCATTCAAGTGCAAACAATATTAATATTGACTTCTAGAAAAGTTTACTAAATTCCTCGTGGCCAGCTATAGCCATCGAAGGCCCCTGTAGTTGGGCGGCCATTTCTAACCCAGTATTATAGTTAGTTTATTATATTTCTATTAGAAATTTATTTTATTTCTAACTCTTTAGAAAGTTTACTTCTATTTCTTTTTCTCACCCAATATATATTTATTTTATTTTAATTAGTTTATTTGCACTTGTGATAATAATTTTTCTGGTTGTTGTTAAGGCACCCAAAATAAAAGCAACATATCCATTAATTTTCCAATATGATCTAAAATACTTTTCATATAATACAATTGTACATTCAATTCTCTTAAGCTATGCCACGATTGTAATAATAACAATAATTGATCACTTATTAATTTAAAGAATAATTATAATAATATTAATCTCAGGGTTCTTTGTTTCATGTAATGCTCGGCAGTATTGTGTTGTCACATATGACTGGCATTCTGGTCGGCTATAGGAAACATTTATTTTTACTTAAATTCAATGTGTCTTCATCTCTCATATCTACTGCTATATTATTTAAAGAGATGATAATTCTATTCAATAATGACGTATAATTTTGAATAACACAGCCCTTTTTTTTTTTTTAGAATCTCAGTCAGAATAATAAAAAGACAAGGGTGCTTTTTATGTCCTTCTATCATCCATGACAACACAATAATATAACTAAGATTTATTACTTAGACAATTTAACTAAATAAGAATGGAATAATGTGCAACCAAAGTTAATGGTTTGGGAATAAATTCTTTTTTTTTTTCTACAAAGGTGGATGTTTAGTCTTAAGTTTTCAACTCCATAAATAATTATCATTAAACTAAAATATAATGACATATTTCGATATGCTTAACTTTATTTATCTGGTATATTAAGTTTTTAAGAATTTGGAATGATTTCGGACTCAAGAAAAGGTTTTGCAAATATTGTGCAAACACTTATATTTAGCATATAAAAACAAAAAAAATGAATCTACAACAAATTTTAACAAGACTATAATTTATTATTATCACAAAAAAAAAAAATATATGAACATTTATTCAATAATCCCATAGTAATACAAAAATATAAAATATAACTGACATTAATCTGTATACTCTTTTGGTTATGGACTAGAGCTTACTACTTCTCCTGTATGCAATCGCATGGATTGATTAACTAAAAATACATTTCATTACCAATACATTGTTTATTAAATTTTGGTAACCTCGTAGAAGCTTTTATTCAAAATTATTGACTAACTATTTTTTTTTTGTTTTTGTTTTTTTTTAAATGATTAATCCCATCATATGCAATACGCAAAATATTAAATTGATTTCTAATACATTTACTTTATTTATGGTCTTTAATGGGATAACCTATTCTAATTATAGGCCATTTATCAGAAGTTACACTTACCATCTTACATTTAACTTAATGCTAACTTAAGTTATGATCCAAATTTTATTCATACGTATAATTTTAAATATGAGTATTATTTAATTACTAGCCAGAATTAAATATTGCATTTGAATATTCCTTCAGTAAATAAGCGTTTTAAATTACGCAATTTTAATTACTTTCTCCATTGATTTACTTGTCAAATACTAGCAATATTTAGCAGCACAATACAGATATTGATCTTAGTTACTAACGCACTATTTATACTAAAGTGGATCTTGAGAAACTACTCACAGACAACCACTAAAGACCTCAAATGCAAATGGATAAGAATTCTTTAAATATATAAGATTTAAGATGATGGTAGATGATGTGCAGTAAATATAAAATAAAATGCAGCTTTTAAAATAATATTAATTAAAATATTCTTCTTAAGTGCTAATATTGTTATCTAATATTGCATAATCCTTAATCTGAAAGATATACTGATAATTTTTTAAAAAATAAACTTTTAACTAAGTATTTAATTATGTATCTGCTATAATGCAATTATCTGTATTTATGATTCAATATGAGAATCATTTACTTTAACATAGCTTTTTGGTTTTTAAGACAATATCAACTATATTTAATTAACTTGGAATATACTTGTAAATTTCTGAATTGAAGATTCATTAACTTTAAAATTTAAGACCTTGTGAACTTGGAACCCAAGACAATAATATATTTTCATATAACAGTAAAACAAACAAACAAAACTTTTGAAATAATAATAATTTGATTTATTAATAATGAGAAGAAATGTTTATAAATATAGTGGAATACAAACAGTGCCAATACCGCTCTAAGATTTTATATAATTATTTGGACTAATTAATAACATTATTGAGTCATCTACTAATCAGAATAACACACAGAACTATGTTTATATTGAAAACCCTAAGCTTAATTTTATATTCCTCAACTTAACAAACGCTAAGTTGGAGTAAGCATATTCAACAATACTTTTTAAAAATATCATCACTAGTTACACGGATATAACTAATATCACAGGTAGATATATCTTTAAATCAGATTAAGCTAATACTAAAATTAAACTAACTTAAGTGTATGGGACAGTCATTCATCAGAGATCAGCTATACTTTTTTTAAATAACTTTAGTACACATAAAATTATTCCCTCAATGTTTTAAAGATAATGATATAAAAGACTTACAAATCCAGCGGCAAAATTCTGGATGAAAATATTAAATTAATATGTGTGAATTGCCACTTATACCATATGCATATTTAATATACTTTAAAATAAATATAACTTATTGTTGATTAGCTTGTGTGTGATAAAACTATCATAGCAACACAATTCAAACATTGATATACCTATGAGCCTTAAATTAGCTACAACTACCTGAAGAAATACATTTCCTCAAACAAGCATATCTTGTCATCACAAATCTAAAACAAATGCAACATCACCTACTATGGTGCAATTAGAATTAAGTCATCATGAATGATAGACAAAAATATAAAGATACTAGGCTCCTCAGAGCTGGAAAAAATAAGGTGGCTTCCAAAAATACCTAACTTCGAGGCAAAAATGACGATGTCTGGAATTTATATTCAGTACATCTGGGAACAGGAACACCCACCAGAAAAGCACAATCCTATCATGGGATTTTCAATGCTTATAAATGTAATCATCATCACTGAAAAATACAATACAATACCCTCTTTTTGGGGATAAGCACTATCAAATCATGGAAATACAATACAATAAGGATGGAGGATTTTCTTGACTCCATAAGGCATAATCAAAAATTATAAACTAAGCCTAACTCTTGAGGCTAACAAATTCTAACTAATAGCAAGATATATACTTCACTTAAACTAACTAAGTTATTTCCAAGAAATTTATAAAATACAAAACGTATATCCAATATTCAAACCAACAAAGCAAACTATGTGTGAACTGACTACTGTAAAAAATACTTTAAACTTAAATGCATATAAAATTCTAGGCAAGGCACAATGCACACATAACAAAATATTAAATGCTAAAAATATAGTAACTAGTGGACTTTTAAAATGGTAAATTAAATGCAAGAATATTTACTTCTCGGTGAATATAAAATATTTGTAATTATTCTTAATATAACATTCATAAAACAAATGAATGGATATTCTCTGATAAACTTCTTTAGTAAATTTAAAATAAAATTGAGTAAAACATCCCATTTTCATGAAAATAAGACTGTGATATTTAAATCTCTATAATAAAATTATAAATAGAAACTAGCTAGTCTAATGCTTGATAAATAAACTAAATCTACTTAAGAATGGTAAAAAAACATTTGCTCATTCAAATAAACCTATTTCGTTTTAAAATTATAACCCTAGTTTACCTGTATATTTATGCAAAAAGTGTTACATAAAAATTTAATAGCATAAATATTTTTATGGTTTCATTTTTTTTAACCAATAAAACAAACAATAAAAAAAATAATACATTAACTTAAGTTCATATTTCGGCTCCATGATGATTTTTCCATTTCATAATGTGTAGACAATTTATCCAGGTTTAGAGATCTATTTAAATTTGAAGCTTCAACTAATACATTTATATACATAGCAATCATTTCCAAATGAAAATGTTCAGTAGTTCTTTATATAAACACATTCACTTTCTTTGATCTTTAAAGATAATTTTAAATATTAAAATAATAAAACATCATAAGCATAAACATAAGTTGGCACTGGAAAATAAATTATTCAACTGAGTAGTATAAGTATAATAAGCATAAGTGTAAGTAAATTAAAACCAGCATTGAAAGCAATAAATTCTTCAGCTGAGTACATGTTTTTTTTAAATTTATAATTCTAGGTTCAAACGCGGAATAATTATAATATATCTATTTAGTTAACTTTCACTGTTCTTTTTTAGATAAATGCATTTTTTTTAAAAAATAGAGCTATTTTTTTTTAAAACGTTTCTTAATATTTAAAAATGTATTTCTTTTTTTAAACAAATTTCCTTTTATTTATTTTTAAAACATAATAGTAGACTCTGTTTATAATTAAAGATGCTCCTTGTTTTATGAACTAAGATCAATGGTCATAAAGTTACTTATAAGTACTAGCAATTATAACCAAACATTATGCATTTGATAGTGACACGTTTATTAATAATATTTTTTAAATTATTTTAAAGTTTTACTTCTAAACAAATTCTTTTCATACTATTGGCGTAAACGAGAATTAGTATTTTAAAATACATATTGTTTACAGAAACATTATTCTGTTAAGAGCATATTTAAATGTATATATCATCTATTAAGTAATAAAGTATTAAATTTAATGTCACTCCTAATTTATAAAGACGCTAACGCATTTCCACTTTAATATTTTAAAATGTTTGAATGTTTTTTTTTTTTTTTAATTTCTTCTTCACGTGTATTTTTAATTTGATAGGAGATATACTATAATTTAGTGCAATAAAGTCTTTAGCCATAACAATACTTAATAATTTAAGTTTTACTTCTAAATAAAGAAAAGTGAATAGATCAAAAGCAAATGAAATATGAGATGCTTATTTTCTTCAAACATTTTACTGTAAATTTTAATGCTTCAACTGGAATGAAAAACTGTCAGGAAAACGGATTACCTTTTCTTCTCAACCCACTGTCATTACTGGATGATTTAAAATAATTGTTTTAAAAACATACTTTTATTTTTTTAGAAGATATAAAGTTTTAAAATTACTTTTATTAAAGAACTTTTAAGATTCAGCTACACATATATTTTAAAACAGATCAGCAACTGAATAACCCTTTAGATCTTCGTTTATCTCACAATTTTTCACTCACCTACAGTTTAATTAAAAACCAATAAAAACTATTTTTTATTAAATTTTAATATTCCAACAAACCAGCTGTAAAATCGATCTAATGACATACATAATCAATATAATCTTCCCATACCACGTGACCTTCAGCTGGAAAATCAAAATTTTTTTATTAACAAATATTGTTCAATAATTTTGTTTTAAATGATATTTTATCCAAGCCATAGTAATAAATATAAAATTTAAGGTTATAGTCTTTATTAAACCCATAAATATTTTATTGAAATAATTTTATCCACACATTTGTTTTATTTACTTGTTTTAAGTAATATTGGAATTAAATTATTTTTTTTATGTTTCCATGTCAATGCATGCACATTCTCACATATGAATGCATGTTAATTGTTTAAAAGTTATTTTTAAAACTACAACAATAGAATGATAATGAATATCTAATCTAAATATTTTTATAACTGAATGTTAAGCTACAAAACTAATAACAAATATTTTTTTATTTTTTTAATAAAAACTTATATATCTTTTTTTTAAATTTATTACTTAATTATTCTGACTTATTTATAATATCTAATTATTATTCTTTAGACATTAAAATGGATTACACAATAATACATTTAATATTACTTACAAACTGACAACTATTTCTGATATCTTTCTTTTTCAAAATTCAAATTATTATTTAGCATCTCTTACTAACCTAGCTCAAATATTTTTTTTAAAATACTTAGACATAATTCCATAATACAATAATGATTACAATCAATACAATATTATCCTATTTTAGTCATTAACTAATTTAATTTTCATTTTTTATCATTATTATTTTTTTTAAAAATCAGACAATTTCAAACCAAAAGGTTAAGCTAAGATAACCTTTGGCTCCTTTTGGAACTAAGTGAAACTTCAGTTAGGTACAATATATATATATATATATATATATATATATATATATATATATATATATAATCATTTATCTTAGTTAATATTACAAAGTCAATCATTTCTATGTTTGTCTGATTCCGTCATAAAATTATAAATAGATCGTATTTTATCATTGATTCATGATGACTTGTCTTAATTTTTTTTTAAAAAAAAGAAAACATCTCAAATAAAAAGTACAAACTTCATAGAATAGTTTAATTGAATATTATATTTAAATTGGGATGAATCTAAATTATAATCATATATTTTAATTATTTCCAACCAATTTCATATTCATTTATTCGAACGTTTAAATAGATGATATTTATTATTATAGGTCGATGGACATCCAATGGAAACTTAACATATCTTTTATATAATACGATTGGACATTATAAAGTCAGAAATTAGCTAATAAGTTTTCTTGGAGTATTTTATTTTAACACATAATCGAAGCAATAATTAAGTATCACTTTATTGGGAGATATGAATAAATTATTTATATATTACTTTATAGAATCTTATTAAACTAGACGCAGATTTATTTGTTTAAATATTTAAAGGAGTGCATAGGTTTTCAAAGTGTCTTATAAAATAATATAAAAACTAGTTGATTTCAATAGAAAATTATTAATTAAATACTAAAGTAGAAAGAATTGTGTGTGCTTATTGAAAGATTTACGAATGTTTATACTTTCTGTTTAGCGTTTTATTAACCAGGTATATGTTTGAGTCAATTATTATTTTGTTTCAACCTTTCAAAATAGTGTCTATATTTAAGATGTTTGTTAAAAAATGCAATTGTGGTTGTTTAAAAGCTCATCTGTTTAAATAAAAATGCAGTATCATTAAATATTTAAAGGAGATTTAAATTGTTACAAGTAGCAATAGATTAATAAAATATATTGAAATCTGTTTTAGTTATTGATTGGATTTGATTTTCATTAGATTGCTAATCAAATAGTTAGCCTAATCATATATTATTGTTTAGGGTAATAGTAGACAGTTTCACTGCTCATTGCAGTTTATGTTGTAATTGTGATTGATTTGTTGATGTCTGGAGCAGATAATCTCATTATTTCTTTATTTCACATATAGCTTAAACCAATTAAAGTTTAAGAGAGATTATTTGTGCTTTGTAATGGTTTATTACATTATGGCGACCCGATTGAGCTTGACTAGATTAAATTAAACTAGATTTTAGATTTTTTTATCAGATCAAATTGATCATCCTAACCATCACCAGCATTGATCAAATTTCATCAGTTACAAAATGGTGACCTACTCGGCCAAAATAACCAATTAAACATCCAAGTATGAGTCTCATATAGATTCTAAAAGTGGTATTGTATTTATATACATTGGTGGAGTTATATAGCTGATTATATTATATCATAGGTTTTAGTAAGATGTTAGGAAATTTTATTGTTGTGGTCGTTCTTTGTGGATTTTATTCGCAGCTGTAGAATTAATGGGTAGATATGTTTTATGTAAGAATAAATAAAGGTAAATTATTTCGCAATTTATTTCAAAAAAGATAGAGAATATTTGACATAAATAATAAATAAAAATGGAAAGCAATAAGACAGAAGTATTATCCAAGCTTGAAGGAGATTTGTATCCAATTCTGAGAAAATTAATGGAAAAGATGGGTGATATAAATAGAGAAATAAATAATAAATTTAGTGATATAAGTAGGGATATGAATAACAAATTGGAAGATATAATTAGTGATATGAATAATAAATTTGAAGATATAAATAATAGATTTACTGATATCAGTAGAAATAATCAAATGCTAAGAGAAGACATGAATAATAAATTGGGTGATATGATTAAAGAAAATAAAGAACTTAGAGAAGAGGTGGATATCAAAATTGACTTATGTAAAATCGAGTTAAACGCTACCAATGCCAAGTTTGATGAATTTAAATATAACTTAGATACTCGGTTGAAAGAATCCAATGATAAATATAATTGTAGGTTTGATGAATTGAGTGACCATATAGAGAAGTCACAAGAACACATAGATGTCAGGCTTAACATTTTAGATACCGAAGTTAAAAGCTGTAAAATTGAATATCAAAGTTTGGAGGAAAGATGTTTTAAAATTGAAAAAATTATGTAGATACCCAGAAAGCAAGTGCAATGGAGATAAGTGATATCAAAAGAGAGATAAGAGATATTCAGACTAATATGAAGGTAAAATGTAACAAAGCAAAAATAGTAAATTGCAATGTATTAGAACAGGTGCCTTTAGAAAAAGTAACGATGATTAAAAGATTTGAAAAGGTAAAAATAGATTGTTCTGATAATTTAGTAAAAATAAAGTATATTGATGAGCAGAATAATTTAAATAAGAAGCTTTCAAATGTTGAGCTATTACAACCAAAGAAAAACATAAAGACGGAGGTTAGTCAGAAAATTATAGATGATGTATAGTTAATAAATAAACTTAAATCCAAAGGAATTGAAAATTTAAAAGGTAACTTTGAGAACAATATAGAGTGTAAACAAGTACCACAAAGATGTAAAAACATGTATCATAATGCAAAGGAAAGGTGGAAAATAAGTATGGAAGAAGTTATGTCCATAAGTATGCAGGAAAATAATATTTATTATAGAAAGTATGTTAAACAGTTATTTCAAGGAGAATTTTGTGGTAATACAGTAAGAGGAAAGGAAGGTAAATCCTTTGAAAAATGTTGTAAGAGTATGTTTTTTGAGGAAACTTATAGTAAGTATAACTATACAGTAGATGATAATGTTAATAGTAACATTTCTCTGTTACTTTTGTTCAAAAATATTGAGAGTAGTCGAGAAGTACATGGAGAGAGGAAAAGACTAATATTGATTTGATAAATTTAGATGACATGATTTCTTCACTGGCCCATAATTTGACTAATGGATTAATGAATTTGTGTATGATTGGAAATTAAATGATTTATATAAGAACATATTTATTTGAAGTAAAGACAAGTCAGTGACTCACAGAATTATAAGTTCAAAAAGTTTTTGAATGTATGTGAGGGACCATTCCAAATAAAAAGAAAAGTGGGGGAGAATGTATTTCTCATAGAAACCCCTGAAGGTGAAAAAAGTACCTTCAATATCTGAAGCTTAAAGCCATTAGCACCACCCAATTATATATATATATATTCATTAAAGTAACTTTATTATTTCATCTTATGATATTTATCAATATGACCAAAAGTCGTTAGTAATAGTGTAAATACACATATGGAAGACTAAAAAAATAGAGTGAAAAATATTTATAGTCAAAGTAGTTTTGAAAATTTTCATTATATAACATACAAATGTTATTTGATATTAGACCTTGTAAAATTGACTAATGGTGATGAGTGGATGATTTAATGCATTGAAGATATAGAGTGTAGGATTTTAATGTCTGTGATAATTGTAAATATTTGTATGATTAAGTCTTTTTTGAGGAAGTTGGCAGAACTATAAATGTATGATGTGGCTCATAACTCTATATGAAGTTATAGTAAAGTCTGAAGCTGACAGATGTCCCAGACTTATTATTCATTGGCAGATAAGAAGAAATCCTTGATGGCAGGATTTATACTTAGATATGTATTGTAATTTTTTTTTAAAAAATGTATTCAGTAGTTTTCCTAACCTACATAAAATAAAAGCTATTCAAACATGAAGGTCCTTGATTAGCATCAATAATCAGCACAACTTAGTTCACAAGGTAGTTGCCAGATTCTCCAGAAATTAAAATTAGATTTGATTAACATTTAATCAGCTTATTTTATTATTAGAAGTGATTGAAAAATGAGATATCTCTGTTGTTTTGAATCTTAAGCTCATTGTAGAAGTTAATTTTCATTTGTTTATTTTATGTTATAAGAAAAGTAACTTTAAAGCTAGTGTTTTCAATGTCCAAGGCAGGACTTGAATAAATATAAGTTATTCATTAATTAAAGTTATATTCTCATTTTATGACAAAATTGAATGTTTAAGGTTTAGGCCCATAATAGTGTCACTGAAATAAACAACAAATATGTCTTAATATATATATATATATATATATATATATATATATATATATATATTAATAGCTTATATATATATATATATATATATATATATATATATAAGCTATTGTTAAGCTTTAAGAAACTAAAACATATGAACATATATTTTTTTTAACAATGCAATAAAAATATAATTATTAGAGAGTAACTAATAATATTTGGGTTTATAAATGAATTTTGTTCTGTAATATATTTGGCTTGCATGAAACAAAGACTAAATGATTTTCTTGTTTGACTCTAACTTTAGAGCATTGTTGTCAAGAAAGTTGCAGAGAAAAACGTAAAAATGTAAAAATTTAATTGTGAAATCCAATATAATTTTTTGTTAAAAAAAAAAACTAGAGATGTGATTATACTACATAAATGGTAGATATATATAAAAAAATGCATATAGGTATACTAAGAAGATAAGGATAAAAGGAATAAACAAATTCCATATTGCTTTGATAAGGATAAGGTATTTGAAATTTTTGGCTAACATATTAAATAATATGTAAATCAAGACAGATAGAAAAAAACAGATGTTTATTTGTATTGAAGTTAAAATGTTTAATGATTTAGGAGACAAAAAAAGGTCCATTATTTTTTTTCTCTGTAGATGGGAAGTATCATGAATATTCAGATTAATGATCAAAGTATAAAAAATAAAGAAGTTTGTTGATCTTGTTTGGTTTTTCTTTTGCTTGATAGATAGATAATGGAAAATTCTTGGAAATATAGATTTAAATTGATCATTATGGCAACCTAAAGCTTTTATATAGAATTGTTTACTGTTGATTCTTGCTTTAAAATATTAAATTCGCTATAATCAAACTTAAGAAAAACATATAGGTAAATAAATAAATTTTGAAAACAATTCAATACGATATAAAAGTTTTACTTAAATAGGATTGATATTATTTTACATATTTTATTTTTCTGTTAATGCAGTCACCATAGTAACATTATTACATATAATTCAATGTTTTTATGTTATGTATTATAACGGGATGATCCTTTTCAGGACTCGAGGAAATCGCATCTACCTATAGTTGGACTTTGAGTCTTCTTATAGAAAGCCATGGATGATGTGATTTAAAATATAATCCAATCCACTCCTCAATTAATATCCTCATTAGCCTTGGAATTCGAGCTCAGAGTAGAAATCGCAATTGACTCTCTTCAGGCATTTCCACAAGTATGCCACAGTAATGATAAATTTAGTATAAGCTATATATAACTTTTTTTATAAATATTAAATCACTAAGTTGATTCAATATATATATATATATATATAGTTGATTCAATATATATATATATATATATATATGAGTATGTATATTTATAATTATTGGCTTTATAAAATGACTATATAAAATAAACAAACGAGACCTGTTTAATTTTAAAATCAAGTTTAACACATTTTAATCCGTAATAGAAACAAAAATATTATCACATAAATAATAAAAAATATTAAAATTTAGAATTATAATCTGTTCTTTTATATAATACAATAATAAGCTATTTAACATTCAGAAACTCAATGTAATTATTTACATATATATAATTTAATATCATGTGTACAATAAATAATACCACCATACATTATAAATCTACGTATTATGTCATTAAAATGATTCAATGTGTGTTATATGCCTATATAAGATAACATCCATTCACACTAAATTAATAATTGAATGTATTCTGATATTAATTATATATGTTTAAAAAGAAATTATGATAATTGTCAGGTAAGATTCAATTTGGGATATAATAAAACTTACTTCCAAATTAAAATAATTTTAAAATGTTTACCTTAGTCAGCCGTCATTTTTACCAGAGCATATATCAAACTATCAACATCTAAATTTTATTAAATAAATAAAAATAAAACGTTCAACTTATCAGTTCTCCAATTTAATATGCGAAGTAATTTTTCAACGTAAATATAATTATCTCCAAAGGAAATAAAGTTTAAGAGTTATTAAAGTGCACAACGAAGTATTCCAAGATGAGAAAGAATAATGGTTTTGTATCCCTCCTTAAATGCAATAAAATGATGATAAATGTTGAAAGGTAAAGTTCCTTGAACATCCTTCGAAGAGGTAATCCAAATATTTATTTCTTTAAATATTTGCATAGTAAAATATTTAAAATCTTCTTCAATATAATACTCTATTATTAAGGCAACTTTTTAGTGGAAATTATGATGATTATACTTTAGGAATTAAGTAGGAATAAATTTACATGTTCAGGTTTAAAACATCAGCAGAAATCCTTGGCATAAATTGCCTAGCCAAAGAACATCTTTATAAATTTTTGTCTTCTTAAATATATATTTTGAAAACTCATTTAGAAGATGTTGATAACTCTTATAACTTGTCAATTTCAATGATTATTTGTTTATAGTTCTTTGTAATAATAAAAGTAAGTAAATTGATTACTTGAAGAATGTTTTAAAATATTGAATTTTCTTTTTTTTTTAAATGTGTTCTAAATTCGAACACATTTAAATTTACAGAGAGTAGTTATTACCTTGATAACTAAATAGAAGATTATTGTTATAAAAATATTAGTTCATATTTATACTTGGATCAATTTCTGCAAGCATATCGCATAATCATGCTCACACTCTCTATTGTTTAAAATATACAATTTGTAATGAACTTTAAACATTTATTTTCTTTGTTTCAACTGATAAAATGCAATGATAACTTACAGCATTCATTGTTAATGTCAACATTTGGTTAATAAAAAAAATACTATTAGTTAGAAACATTTATTTATGTGTGTGTATAAACAAATTAGAATAATTCATTTTTAGAATTATTGTTTTAATATTAATTAGTTTATGTATATAGCTGATATATGAAAAGCTTAAGATAGGTGTATGTTATTTATATCTATTGATTCGATATAGGCAGAGTTAAATTCACAAAGAAACACAAATTGTTTTAGGTGAGGCTCATATGGTACTCTCACATTACCCCCTTCCTTAAAAGAGTTCAAATTTTATATTTACCATTAAAATTTGGACACTTAATGTGTGTCAATGTTTGCATTAAATATAAAGTTGTGGAGCTTGTTTATTTCCTGCTTTTATCAACCCTTATTATTTGCTCTATTTTTTTCTAACCCTTTCTCTTTCTCTATATTAAGCATCATTCAATTTAAATAAAAGGACAAGAAGGTTTATATATATATATATATATATATATATATATATATATATAACCTTCTATGTATATATATATAACCCTATATATATATATATATATATATATAGGGTTCTTTCTTTTTCTCCCCTTTTTTATTTTTCTTTAATGGATTTATTGTTATGTGCCTCTTTTATAGATGACACATATGTTTGTTTGGTAGTCTTCATCCTGCTTTTCTTTAAGACTCATGGACTTTTTGAGAACTATCCAAAACATAAGAACATCCATCATTCAGCATGGATTAACTTTTAAAATGATTTTAGTTTCCAGGTATCCTAAGAATTAATTTTAATTGCTTAACATACCCTCATTAAAGAAAATTAATGTCTTTTTTGACTTACATACATCCTTATACGTATAGATACCTATATACTTTTAAATAAAAACTTTCCCTCTCCTTACCTATTCCAAGTTATCTTTTATTCCAATATTTTACTCTGTACATAACTAGAATGTGGCAAACATTATTAATTTGTTTGACCAAAATAGGGTTTTAAAGCTCTAGCATTGTATGTGCCTTTAATGTCTCCCTTTATTTTTATTCAGAATGCATTGGGACCTGTTAGCTTTATGATAGTATAAGGTCCTTCATATTGATGGTAAAAATTTTGATATTTGCTCTCTTGGGGTTTACTCATATGAGGTGTTTTTATAAAAACTCAATCCCCAATTTTGAATTTGTGTGAAATTGTCTTCACATTTTTATTTCTTTGACTAGCCTTTTTTTTAACAAGTTGTTTGTAAGCTTTTACTCTATTTTCTCTTGTATCCATATATATATATATATATATATATATATATATATATATATATAAATCTCTTATATATATATATATATATATATATATATATATATATATATATATCCACAAAGCACATATACATTGGCTTAATGCTGATTGTTACTACAATATATATCCATGTACAAAAATATATAATAATGGACTTGCATTTTAACCATAACTTGTACTCTAATAAACCGGTAAGTATTTTTTTATACTTTGGTTAACTTGATAGATTCTTTTTTATTAATATATATTTCCCTTATTTATATACATATATACATTAATTTAATTTTCCCTTTATGGAAAATCATATTAGGATTCATCCATTTGCACAAAAACCATTTCACATTTCAAGTCTGCAACTTTTGAAGTCTGTCCCATATTACATGCTATCTTTTTTTCTAGACATTAGTATTCATTTGCCTAATAAATGTAAATAGACCTTCGTATGTATTGCATAACTTATGATAATGTGAACTTTTTTGGCTATTACTGTCTAATGTGGCTGTTTCCAACATCACTTGATAATTCTCTATAATTTGGACATCCGTTTGATTATGGAAACATATTATGTCCCATGACGTATTTTTAAGATGATCAAATCTATTAATTTCTCTTGCTTTAATGCAATCATCTTTCATAAAATAACAGTTTTTTTCACTAACTATCGTTTTAATAGCTAAAAGCATTCTCTGGATGTAATTATCATGATTACAAATTTTATGTTTAAATTTTGATTGCCTATTATGACAATCTTCTGCTGTAAGCTTTTGAACAAATAGTAATTCTCTTCGAATTTTACTTCTATATTCATGAACTTTATTTTCAGAACAAACTTTATGTTCTGAACATAAGATGCTCACATTTACTTGCATTTCTTGGTTACATAACGTTTCTGCTTCCATATTATTCATGGACAAGTTTAATAAATATAAATCAATGTCACTGACATGTTTTGGGGATTACTTTTTCAAATTAAAATTAATAGAATGGTATTCTATCTTAATATTGGAAACTTGAAGAATCAAACCAATAAAAAATTCATGGGCAAGTGAAGTTTTAGCAATAAAAAAATGTTTAGTGCCATTATTAGTTTCAAAAATAAAACCAGGCATATTTTTTGTAAGATAATGGCTTGTTGAGGTTCACTTGAGTGGTGGATAATCATCTCATCATCTTTTTTTTAATTTTTATTTTATAGAACTTATGTCTTCTCTTAATTCCACTTCCATATTATCCATATCAACTTTAGTTACCATATTATCATTCATTCTAGCCATTTCACCCTTCATATCAGCATTCATTTTATTTATATCAGCTTTGGTTATCATATCAGCTTTTATATTATCCATATCAGCTTTGGTGACCATATCAGCTTTCATATTATCCATACTAGATTTCATTTTATTCATAACAGAATTCATATTATCCATCTTTGCTTCCATGCTAACTTGTAGATGCATTATCATTAGAACCAATTGAGCTATATACTTATCACTTTCTTGTACTGTTATAGCTTCAGTTTCTTTTTGTGCTAGAAGTAATATTTGAACTTGTGAAGGATGTTCATCTTCTGCTACAGACCCTTCAGACATTAGGACTTGTAAAGATCCTTGTTCATTACTATTTTTTTTTCTACTTCTAGTTATCATTAATGAAAAATTTCTAATGTTATATATATATATATATATATATATATATATATATATATATATACATATATATATATATATATATATATAAACTATATTTCTATATATATATATATATATATATATAAACTACTTTCTTTCAAGGTTATACTTTAATATATGCTATAAGATTTCATGCTGTGTTTATGCCCTTAAATGTAATTCTATTTTTCCTACTTTTATAAGATGTTGTTATAATATATATTTTAATGCCCAAACTATAATCGTATTTATTTATTTATTTATTTTAAAGCGACTGATTTATCTGTTTATTACGGTTTATTTTATTTCAAGGTCTCTATTATTTATTACTCAGTGTTTTTACCAATTCACAACATAATCATATATTTTTTTTGTTAAAACTATGGATTTAACTAATGGAAAACTACTGTTTCATGCCATAAGTCTGGGCACCATGTATAACGAGACGATCCTTTTCAGGACTCAGGGAATTCGCATCTACCTATAGTCGGACTTAGAGTCTTTTTATAGAATGACATGGATGATGTGATTTAAAATATAATCAAATTCACTCCTCCATTAATAACCTTGTTACCCTCGGAATTCGAGCTCAGAGTAGAAATCACAATTGACTCTCTTCAGGCATTTCCACAAGTATCCCATAGTAATGATAAATTTAGTATAAGCTATATATAACTTTTTTGTAAATATTAAATCACTAAGTTGATTCAATATATATATATATATATATATATATGTGTGAGTATGTATATCTTTAATTATTGGCTTTATAAAATGACTAAATAAAATAAACAAACGAGACCTGTTTAATTTTAAAATCAAGTTTAACACATTTTAATCCGTAATAAAAACAAAAATATTATCACATAAATAATAAAAAATATTAAAATTTAGAATTATAATCTGTTCTTTTATATAAAACAATAATAAGCTATTTAACATTCAGAAACTATAATGTAATTATTTATATATATATATATATATATATATATATATATATATATATATATATATATATATATATATATAATTTAATATCATGTGTACAATAAATAATAACACCATACATTATAAATATATGTATTGTGTCATTAAAATGATTCAGTGTGTGTTATATGCCTATATAAGATAACATCCATTCACACTAGATTAATAATAGAATGTATTCTAATATTAATTATGTATGTTTAAAAAGAAATTATGATAATTGTCAGGTAAGATTCAATTTGGAATATAATAAAACTTACTTCCAAATTGAAATAATTTAAAAACATTTACTTTAGTCAGCTGTCATTTTCACCAAAGCAGATATCAAACTATCAACATCTAAATTTTATTAAATAAATAAAAATAAAACGTTCATCTTATCAGTTCTCCAATTTAATATGCGAAGTAATTTTTCCACGTAAATGTAATTATCCCCAAAGGAAATAAAGTTTAAGAGTTATTAAAGTGCACAATGAAGTATTCCAAGATGAGAAAGAATAATGGTTTTGTATCCCTCTTTAAACGAAATAAAATTACGATGAATGTTGAAAGGTAAAGTTCTTTGATCATCCTTTGAAGAGGTAATCCAAATATTCATTCCTTTAAATATTTGCTAGTAAAATATTTAAAATCTTCTTCAATATAATACTCCATTATTAAGGCAACTTTTTAGTGGAAATTATGATGATTATACTTTAGGCATTAAGTAGGAATAAATTTACATGTTCAGGTTTAAAACATCAGCAGAAATCCTTGGCATAAATTACCTAGCCAAAGAACATCTTTATAAATTTTTGTCTTCTTAAATACATATTTTGAAAACTCATTTCTAAGAAGTTGATAACTCATAACCTTGTCAATTTCAATGATTATTTTTTATAGTTCTTTGTAATATTAAAAGTAAGTTAATTGATTATTTGAAGAAAGTTTTAAAATATTGAATCTTTTTTCTTAAATGTGTTCTAAATTCGAACACATTTAAATTTACAGATGTAATTATTACCTTGATAACTAAATAGAAGATTATTGTTATAACAATATTAGTTCATTTTTATACTTGGATCAATTTCTGCAAGCATATCACATAATCATGCTCATGCTCTCTATTGTTTAAAATAAACAATTTGTAATAAATTTTAAATGTTTATTCCCTTTGTTTCAACTGATAAAATGCAATGATGACTTACAGCATTGTCAATGTCAACGTTTGGTTAATAAAAAAAATACTATTAGTTAGAAATATTTATTCATGTGTATGTATAAACAAATTAAAATAATTCATTTTTAGAATTATTCTTTTAATATTAATTAGTTTATGTATATAGCTGATATATGAAAAGCTTAAAATAGGTGTATGTTATTTATATCTATTGATTCGATATAGGCATAGTTAAATTCACAAAGAAACACAAATTGTTTTAGGTGAGGCTCATATGGTACTCTCACAGTATATTTGTTTATAAATTAATTTAAAAAAATATTATTATTAAAAAAGTATATATGTGTAAATTATTTGTATTTATAAAGTGAATAAAGGTTGTAATGTCAATTTTGTATTTTGGTTTACAAATAATAGGAAAAATATAATCGAATTTGGATTTCATTCCCATGTATCCTTTTCTCCAAACTTGCATTACAAACCGTGAAAACTGCTGTAAAAAAATTGTTCGGCATGAGCTTTATTCGAGTATTTTCCAATGGGTGTTATGACACCAGAACGTCAGAAAGAGAACATATAAATAGCCACAAAAGACTATAAGAGTATGCTATCATCTTTTTGTGATTGCCACAAATGGATGTATTTTCTAGGTTTTTACAAATAAAAGTTTTTCAATATTTTTTTTAACTGTTAAGCCATAAAACAAATGGAAAAATAAACTTAAATTATATGCCCATTCAATCATTTGAATGGCAGTTGTTAAGGATTTCCAAAGAAAACGGCAACAGAAGGTTAAAAAAAAAGGAAACCTATATAAATAAAAAAAAATGCTTTATATAAAAATCGGCTATTTTAGTTTTAAAAACAAAGATATTTCTGGTTTAAAGTTTGGCATATAACTACCATTGGATTTAGATAAATATTGTATCAGAAGCTAAGAAGCATTCAGGATCAACTGGATTAATTTGTATCATAAAAAGGCTAATTAAATCGCACTCTTCTCTTTGGAAAGGAAAAAGGGACTGTTAGTGAAGCATTATAAAGTTCGACTTATCTTTTCTGAGAAATAAACTTCTCTTTACATCATAGAAACTGGGGGATAAGTAAATTGCAATGGACAAATAAATAGTGAAAATGGACAGCTCTTATATGGGGTATGATTTATATATATATATATATATATATATATATATATATATATATATATATATATATATATATATATATATATATATATATATATATATATATATATAAATAGTGTGCATATTAATTTTTTTACATATATTTAAAAAGAATGATTTGTATTTTATTTAAATTATCTTTAGAAGTAATAGAGTTTGGGAAATAAAATGATTGGAGATATTCCTTTATTAAGTATTTGAACTCTTGTCTAAGTATACATTAACACAATCCTTTGTTTTTTTTAATATATGATTTGATGGTTGCAGGTATAAAATTTAGTTTAAAACATCGAACAGACAAGAAATTCAAATATATCGTATTATTTCATATTCATTTATTGGTTATTATTTTGGTAAACAAATAGGCTTCGATCTCATATCTTTGGTATCTGTTATATATATTTTTTTCAGTAAGATGACCAAAGGTCTTTCCATTCATTCATTCATTCATTCATTTTTTATACATGTCGTTATTGTTTTCGCAACACATTTTAGAGATACACACAATAGTTTTTTCATTATTATTTATTCAATCAATCTGAAATATAAATTAATTTTCTATGTATTTTGGTGTTAATCATACCAATTTTCTTTTATATAATCAAATAGATTGAGTGATTCAATTTACAAGACCCCGTTAATTTTTTTATTATTATTAGGATTGCATAAGATGACTTAGCTATTTAAATAACAACGTTCAAACTAAGTGTACTAGAATATAGAATATGGTGTGTTTTGCATATTAGCATTTTATTCCCATGTGCATTTTATATTTATATTTGCATTCCAATATTATATATATATATTATCATTTATCTTAGTTAATATTACAAAGTCAATCATTTCTATGTTTGGCTGATTCCGTCATAAAAATATAAATAGATCGTATTTTATCATTGATTCAGGATGACTTGTCTTATTTTTTTTTTCTTAAAAAAGTAAACATCTCTAAAATAAAAAGTGCAAACTTCATAGAATAGTTTAATTGAATATTATCTTTAAATTGGGATGAATCTAAATTATAATCATATATTTTAATTATTGCCAACCAATTTCATATTCATTTATTCGAGCGTTTAAATAGATGATATTTATTATTATAAGTCGATGGACATCCAATGGAAACTTAACATATCTTTTATATAATATGATTGGACATTATAAAGTCCGAAATTAGCTAATAAATTTTCATGAAGTATTCTATTTTAACACATAAACAAAGCAATAATTGAGTATCACTTTATTGGGAGGTATGAATAAATTATTTATATATTACTTTATAGATTCTTATTGAACTAGATGCAGATTAATTTGTTTAAATATTTAAAGGAGTGCATAGGTTTTCAAAGTGTCTTATAAAATGATATAAAAACTAGTTGATTTCAATAGAAAATTATTAATTAAATATTAAAGATTTACGAATGTTTATACTTTCTGTTTAGCATTTTATTAAACTAGGTATATGTTTTAGTCAACTATTATTATGTTTCAACCTTTCAAAATATTGTCTATATTTAAGACGTTTTGTTAAAAAATGCAATTGTGGTTGTTTAAAAGCTCATCTGTTTAAATAAAAATGCAGTATCATTAAACATTTAAAGGAGATTTAAATTGTTACAATAGCTATAGATTAATAAAATATATTGAAATCTGTTTTAGTTATTGATTGGATTTGATTTTCATTAGATTGCTAATCAAGTAGTTAGCCTAATTGTATATTATTGTTTAGGGTAATAGCAAACGGTTTCACTACTAATCGCAGTTTATGTTGTAATTGTGATGGATTTATTGATGTCTGGAGCACATAATCTCATTATTCTTTCGTTTCACATATAGCTTAAACAAATTACATTTTAAGAGAGGTTATTTATGCTTTGTAATGGTTTATTACATTATGGCGACCCGATTGAGCTAAACTAGATTAAATTAAACTAGATTTTAGATTTTTTATCAGATCAGATTGATCATCCTAACTATCACCAGCATTGATCAAATTCCATCAGTTACAATATATATATATATATATATATATATATATATATATTGATAACTGATGGAAAGTTATATATATATATATATATATATATATATATATATATATATAACTTTCCAGTCCACCTTTTAAAATAATTTCCTAGGAAACAAAACAAAAACAAATCCCTATGAAACTAGATAATTCAAGGATGTGATAGTACCTATATTTATATTCATACCATGAGGATATAATTTCTTATATTTAAAAATAACTACACTATTTTTTGTCAGTAAAAGGGTGTTTTTCAAGTAAAGATAAGAGAAGTCTTACATGCAAACATATTTTTGTCATAAAGATGGTTCAGGAAGATGTCATTCATGATTTTAAATCGTATATCCCCAACATTATCAATTGCAAAAGTAAAAATTTGGTATATTTAATAGAATATAATAAATAGGTGCTTGAGTCATTACAAATGTGAGTCAGCAAACAGTGTACATATTACAATGAACAACCATAGGTTTATTGTTTTACATAAAAATGAAGATAGACCAGTTTTTAAACATTTCAGTTTTCCTAATCACTCGATTGATACTTTAAGAGTGGTAATATTGGTAGATAATTTTTCTTCCATGAGAGAAAAAAACAGAAGGATTTTAATTTTTTATTTTTAAATTTAAGTCCTTATATCATCATGGTATGAATATGAATATAGATACAATCACATCCTTAAATTACCTAGTTATTTAGGAAGTGTTTTTTTTTTTTTTTGTTTTTTGGAAAATTATTTTATAGGTGGACTTGTAAGAATATATATGTAAATAATATTTTTGGGTATAAACATGTATTGCTTTGCATTACAATCCGATATTTTGACTGGTGACAGACTATCAACTGCCATTATCAAGGTTAACTTTTGAAAGAAAAATCATTAGAGCTTAAACAATAACGTGACTCGGTGCGAGATGAGAAATGAGATTCAACATGAAATAGTTCAGCATTCACAATATGAGGCTTATCAAAATGTTTATTTCCCTCAGTTCTTTCACCTAATAATTTTAAGTTAATATTAGATAAAATGAGTGGTTATTGTTTGAGATCTAACCATTTTTCTTTCAAAAGCTGACCATGATAATAGTGTTTGCTAGTCCATTGAAATATAGGATTGTAATGCAAAATAATACATGGTTTATATCCAAAAATATTATTTTATCTACATCATATAACCGTGAAAACATTATATATATATATATATAAATATATACAGATTTTTTGGTGTTTACATTTATAATAGTATATTTTTATGGTTTTTTGATATATTTTAATATATAATAATGATAATATATGTATGGTTTTAGTATTTTTAAAAAAAATATTTTTGTGAAAGAGTTTTTTTGTATTTTTTTACACAAAGTTTTGTAAATATTTTTTGTACAAGGTTTTGTAAAGATTTTTTGCCTATGGAAATTATTTTTGTTCTGTGATATGTAACTCTTTGTAATATTTTAGAGTTTATTCGGAAATACTCATTTTGCTGGGCTTTCTGATAAAAAACAGTCTGCTCGTTGAATATTAAAGCAGATTTATAGAGAAGTAATTGTGTTATATATATATATATATATATATATATATATATATATATATATATATATATATATATATATATATATATATATATATATATATATATATATATATATATATTGAAGCAGTCGATCTGATGCTCAGATCATGCTTCACAGCCCATTTACAGTCTCCTACCACCAAATCATATTTAAACCCATCCTTACGCACATATACATATGTATTAATATATATTTTTCCTTTGCTTAACCATTTAAACATAATTGACATAGATATTTATATATCTTAATGCAAAATAATTTAATAAATAAATATTTAATATTATTTTAATGTGTATGAGTGGATAAATATATATATTTTCAGTGTGGGATGATTGATAAGAAATCATATAAATAATTATATTATTCACATACCTTAAAATTCATATATGAAACATATTGTTTTTTTATATTTAATTTTAGTGGTCAAAACATGATGCAATTGTTTTAAGAAGTTTCTCGAAAACAATTACCCGGAAAAGCCCATTAGTTAGATTTAAAATATTACAATTTGTAATAGTAAAGTAAAAACCCATTAGTGGACATTTTATCCACACCAACTTGTTTTAAAAATCATAAGACTTAATTTAAAACAATTGTTTGAGAAACTTGTAACAGGATTGCATTGTTTCAAAAAGACTTACAAGACAAAAGATATCAGGTCAGCAGATTTTAGTTTTGCTAAAGTGTTCAAATTGCCTCAGGTCCAGCAGTTAATTGCTATATTATATTTTAATCCAAAAGGGAGGAGACAACCTTAAATTAATGATGGTCCATATAATCCATGCTAGTTTTAATTTTCATTCAATGTGCCATGAGTAGGGGAAACTTCACCTTCCTCTCTGTTCCAACATACTCATTCCCATAAGAAAAGCTCCAGATCCCATGCCTATGAACTTTCAAATGTCTACCAATTAAATAAGTAAAAATGCTACCTGTGATGCCTCATTCCAAACCTAGATCAAGTGTATTAATGCCGATGAACATTCCAAACATCAAGGACCGCTACTATTTATGAAAGGTAAAAGAACTTTATCTGCTCTAAATTTTTATTAAATTCAGCCTTCTATAACAACAATAATCCTGAAGCTCTACTCTAATATCTTATGTAAATATTTATATCTTATGTAATTTTACTTAGCTACAACTCTATATAACTTAACCTATTTTATCATTGAGCCTCTATTCAATATGTTTTCTTTTTTATTATTTCCATGCTACAATCATTTTATTTCATTACTATATTATGTATTTTTGTGTTTTAAAATGCCAGTAATATTTCAAACTCGCTAGCATATAATTATTTTCTAGTTTCTCTACCCATCACTTACAGGATAATTAAGAACTTATTTTAATTAAAAACAAATCCTATTTGACTTATGCAGCTGCTCGCAAGTTTGGAAAAAAAAAGTCATTATCTTATAAATTGTTGTAAAAAACAGATCAACATGTTTTTCTAAAAATGTTTTTTAACTTTTAAAAATGTGCTAATTCCTACTATAAATGTATTTCATATATGTAAAAGCTAATTATTATCCCAGTTATTTCCACCACCCCATTTGTTTCCATATAAACATATTTATTTATAATAATAGCAATTTTTAGCCAAAATTTGTATTTATTACATAGTGTGGGAGGTTATAAATAATTTAAAGTAAAGGAAAAGGAGAATCTTTATGTCTTAAAATTTATATAATTTAATTAATTTAAATCATCCATGCCTGTTAAGGGATTAGATCATACCATTATGCAGGATATTCTATAATTTATGGGCATTAAGTAATTAAAATAGTCTTTAATGCCATATATTTTGTTATCCCAAGTGTTGCGTGCATATAGGGACACTGATTTTTATATTATATATTCATGCTTAACTTATCCAGAGGTATCACAAAGTTGAACCTCATTACACTTCTCACAGTCCAAGAACCAGGCTTTAACTCCTTTGGGGACTTATTTGGTTGTATGTGCATGCTTTATATGGAGATCGCTCTGGAAAAACCAGCCTAATAAATGCATAGCCAACCGCTCTTCACTTATAAACCGATCCTGCCAATGTTTGCAGAGTTACATCGGTATTTTCTCTTCAAAATGAATTCCATGAAGCACATGTTAGTATCCATGACTGAGTCACATCAAATATGCTGCCATGCATGCACTGTCTTTTGTTATATTTTTAATAAACCCATGAACATCCATAAGCCGTAATGTTATGATTTTTGCTAAACAGATCTATGTCTACTATTTAAAATGTGCGTCATTGCAACAACATTATTATTATTAATATACATTCATCTTCTATACCACATACATCTGTCACTTTATAAATTGAATATTAATCACTATATTTTGTACAAATACAATGTTTCATTATAAAACAATAATTATCTTTCAAATCCTTTCAAATCAGTTAAATGCTATTTTGTTTCTTCTGGGATGTAGTGGTACTTCAATATTATATTTCTTAATAGCGCTAAATCTTATATTCATAGTTATATTCTATATTATTGGCATAGCTGCAACTATAAATAAAGTCACCTGTTAAATTTGATTCTTAATTTATCATCCAAATGTAATATTTCTCTATGACCTACCATCATAGAATATTTATGAAGCCAATGATCAATCAATGATGACATGCGTTTACTTATATTTTGTTAAAATAAAAAATGTTATATATATATATATATTATAACATTTTCCATTTTGCTAGGCCTCTACACGCTAATATAAACTGTGTGTGAGTTGATCAAGCTATGTCAAAAAAGAAGACAGTTGTATTTCTATTCTAAAAACATAGCTATATTTCCTGATCAACTCGGCCTTTTTCCGCCTCTTACGAGGTCTCTTTTCAACAGTTGACGTCACTGTAATTCCATTATTTTTAATGCTAGGAAATTTGTTTGACAGTTATTGATTAGGTTTTTAAAAGTTCTGTAAGATGGTGCCCTCTTCCGAATTATTTTACAAGTAAAAAATCAAAAAACCGCATTTAAAGCTAAACAAAGAAAGAACCTTGTTGGTGATTGGCTCTCAGCCAGCTCTCAGCTGACAAAGACATTCTGATTGGCTGGAAAGAACAAAGAAACTGCCTGATCAAAGAAAATAAAGAAAAATGCTGAGGTTTTCATTTCGAATATGATTTAAAGTATATTAAAAGTATATATTGAGTAATTACAAATCATTTTCAGAGATTATACTAAAAAAAAAAAAAATTATTTTCGAAAAATATTGAAGATTTTAGTAAAAATATTTAAGATTTAGCAAAAAGAAATATTTACTTTTCTATAACGTAAAAGGCATTTACATCACGAACTCATTGTTTATATGATGGCTTTTATGTTGCCGAAATTGAATATTTTATAATAAATAAATAGCAATTTATTTTTGAAAGAACTTTCGTTCACTTTTATAACCTGACAATGTATTAATATACTTTTTATAAATGAATATAAAGTCAATATGATATTAAAGGTGAAAATATTTTGACAATTGACTTGTCTTCAGTTTGTGAGCTGGTCAATTAAAAGCTTTGATTTTTAGCTGACACAACCAATAATATAATTAGCAGTTAAAAGGTTAATAGTTAAGAATTATGCTATTGACGAAATCAGCTTTTAATTTATTTAATATGGGCACCAGGATCTTTTATTCTAAAGAGTCTCCTGAAATAGTCAAATAATGTCTCATGAATAAAAAAAGAAAATATACTTTTTAAACTAATTGGTATTACATCATACCGTAACGAGAATTATTTTTTAAGATTATTATTCCTGGGCTTATTGAAACATATTGGCAAAGGTAAATTATGTTTTAAATCTTATTAAACTAATAATAAATTTAATAATAAAAAATAATAACTATTATTAATAATGCACAAATGAAAATTGATATTATAATTTTTTTTTTTATTATAACAGATTAAAAATCTGTTTAAGTTAAAATGATAATTCCTAATCAAGTAAATTAGAGAGAACACATATTAATTCAAACATGATGCAATCAATAAAATAAAATAATGAATTAAAAAGTTCTGGTATAAACAAAAGTATCTTGTACAGAAAAATAAAA
The DNA here is from genome assembly GCA_028023455.1 of Epiperipatus broadwayi. Taxonomy (NCBI): domain Eukaryota; kingdom Metazoa; phylum Onychophora; class Udeonychophora; order Euonychophora; family Peripatidae; genus Epiperipatus; species Epiperipatus broadwayi. Next base: position 4,640,470 of record JAQFVV010006271.1, read on the forward strand.
GTCTCTATCGGGATTATTTTAAGACTTGTTTGCAAACATTTAATTTTGTCACAATCAGGAATAAGTAGTCTTACGGGTAAGTTTTAGTCAATTCACGATGGTTGTAGATAACTATGCATAGTTTTTCGAGGTTAACATGAGCTCACAGCCATTGATTATAAATTGATCTTGGTGCTGGTTCCATAGGCAAGTCGCATAAGCTTCTCTGGTGTCCATCGGTAATGAGGTCAGCTAAAGCTCCAGTCTATTCTCGTATGAAGAACTTTTTCATCATAGAGTGGTCTGGATTTTTTAATCCAAAACCAACCAAAAGAATATCAGGCAAACGAAGATGTTCCTCCAACCGAACCCCTCCTTTTTATACTAGAGGTTCAGTTTTTGGACTTCTACACATGCTATTATCATGGCGTTTTGTGTTTATAATCTTGTACAGTCTTTATCATTTTTCAATTACTAAGTTCTCATTTTTATCAAGATTTTTGGCCATGTTTAATTCGCTAAAATATTTTTCTTTTAGCTTATCTTTTTACTTGCTTTTGGAATTCTTTTCTTCTCTCCAATTCTACTTTTATTTCTAATTACATTAAAAAAAATACGAAAGAATAATTTAACTTTCATTGTAGGTTTTTTTTTAAAAAAAAAAAAAATTATACTCAAAAAAAAAATCTAAATTTACTTTTTTTTTTTTTTAGCTTTTACCAAATGCCAATATATTTGCAACAACGTTACAATATATTATAACATTTCCGAATCATTGTGTTTTCTTTTATTTAAATTAATATTTTTATTAAAAATTTATGCTGTACTGACTAGATGATCTCTGCTAATATATAATTAATATGAAAGCTTACATTCCTTAAATCCTTCTAAATTATATTTCATGCTAAATATTCCACCACTAAACTAAAATTAGAGTCTTTTTGTGTTACCGATGTGCAATACTGGCAGAGAGAGATAAAATTAGATCGATAACATTGGGATTGTTGCTCATAAGTTGGTAGATCTTGAAAATAGGCAAATAGGGCAGAATTTATGAGTGTTCCTGACTTATGTATCTTAGGCATGATTGGATTCGAGGTACTTTTGCCTAGATGCTAGATCTTGTTATGTGAACATACAAAACTGACCGGTACAATATATATATATATATATATATATATAAATCTAGAATGTAGTTTACATTTAAAAAACAAATGTTTTAAAATATAAAGTGTAAAATATCATATTCGTATTAAAACAAAATATAAGAGTACAAAGTTAAAATATTTTTAACAATCTTACTTGAAAATTTCTAGTAATAGTCTTTATATATGAGAAAAATATCCTACTGAAACTACTTAAAAGTGGTTGTAATTCAATTATTTATTTTAATATAGATAGAATTTGCTCTTAATCAGTATCTGTTATATTTTATTATATGATAATGGAGAAAAGAACGTTAAGGCTGTTTAAATTCTTATGGGATGTTATAAGAGTAAAAACGTATTTACCCGAACCACTAAAGAAATTTGCAAACAATGTATAAGTTAAAATTTTAATAACTATAAATAATATAAACATTTCAGTATGAACTGCGTAGAAGAATTTTCCACTTGATATTAGATAATAGAATAAGTACTATATACTTAGAGAAATTAATGATAACTCGCAACAATGCAACAAAATATACATCAAAATTTACTATACTTAAAATGTACGATGTATCAATATTTACCTAAGTGTTTTTAACGAACCCACTTATTACTGAGTAAATTAAATATTTTGTGCACAAATTTATTGATACTCTGTTAAATGAAGTAATTATAATTTTCATTATCATGCCCCTGCAGCATGAATATATTTCATATTTAAATCTAGTTTTTCTAATCTAAAATCTTTATTTTCCACATTACTGCACCATACTTTCATATTAAATCTATCAATCTCGTGAGTGGTATATTTCTAGGTCTTATAAAATCCTTTGAAATTACGTTAAGATTTCAACTACTCATTCACTATCATCTTTTTTAGCAATATCTTAAGCCGCTCTTCACTTCAATTTATTAAATTTTTCAATTATGTTAAACTCTATTTTTTTCTCTCATCCATGTATTTCAGTTTAACTCCTTATTTCATATACCATTTGACTCAACATATGTCAGCACTGTTAAATTTTCTGAAGTCTCTGTATTGTTATTTTATCACGTATCCAAACATTTAATAATTTTTTTTCATTCACTTAGACATATGACCTTTTTAATATTCTGTTATATCAATGAAAATGAATCTACTGTAAGTTTAATTCTATGATTAATTTCATACATTTTCTTTCTAACTGTATTAATAAACTGTCCAAAGTATTTGTAAGTGTTAACTTTTTTAGTTGTATCATTACAAATCTTTAAATTGTTTTCACTCATTTTCTTTTAATTTGATAAAGCACATTAATAACCCATTTACTATTAGGCAGTTTTTTTTTACAATTCTTGCAATCTTCTTTCACTTAAAAGTGATCTGCAGTAGCAAGTACATAAATTAATAAATATTACCAAATGACAACCTTATTTTGCAATCAACTGATTTGTAGTATACTCTCACTGCTGTCTTGGCTGAAGTTATTATAGACTCTTGGAAACAATGGCATTAATTTTGTATTGTTTATCGTGATTCCAAATATCTATTTAAAAATGTTTATTCAGAAACATTCATCCTACCATCAAGATAACTTACATTTTAGTTAATAGCTATCGAGAAACTAACAAATAAGTTCATGTTAGTTCTTGATCTTAAACTGAGAGGGAAAAGTGAATAAAACACAACACTGGCAACATGTAAAGGTGAGGATCCCAAGCAAGTTTGTGTAACATATGAAACAACCATAATATAATAACAGCTAGACAAAAATAACATAAGGAATGGACAATAGTAATTTCCCTTACTCGATTTGTCTAAGGATATATCTACTAATAATGTATATATTTGAAATTTTTTGCTTATATATGTATAATATAATTTATAATATCAAATCATTCGTAAGTCTAAACATTAAGAAATTGTACTACGCTCTCAGTAAATAAATATTATAAAAATCTCACTCTCAAGTTGCTGTGAGTCGATGACATCTCTTCCAACTATAACTAGATCGGTTACGTGAGAGTCGATGTTTTGTCCACCTATAAAACTTAATCTTGGTTTACACTATCATGCCAATTTTGTATGTTTGTTTTCAATTGCAATGCGATGTTTGAGAGTCAGACTCATATATTTACCCACAGAGGTTTTAGATGAAATTTTTTAATGTTGGAGAATGATTTCATATTTGATAATTAATTTCAGCTAGCTTTATGCACTAGGATTACTTATTATGTTTACGCGTGTATGCATGTATTAATTTATAAGTATCTACAATCAATTATTTACTGCCTTTTTATATTATTTTAAGTATAATATTACATTTTTATTTACAACTACCAAACTCACTCCACTCACAACTTTAATACCATCCACCTCAGATAAACAAAATAATGATTATTACTAATCATTTACTAAACTAGAGATTATCTCTAGCACAGATATAAACTTTAAACCACCGATATAGATTAATATATCTGACTTTTTTAATTTTAAACATACACACACATGGAGTTATTGATCTTTCCCATTCCAATGTGTAATATTTTATTGCCACTAAATATTGATTTGAAAAAAATAATTTTGAAAATAATTCCATACTATTAGTACTACTAATGTATTTTTTTTCTGCATAAATATGACTAAATTCAATAAAAAGATTTATAAATTACCAAAGGCTTAATTTATACTGAAAATGTAATCATCAACTCAGCAAATCTGGATGTTTACCAAAGCATTATTAATTTTAAGATACATTAAATATAATTAACCATAATAAAGATTCCAAAACATGTGTAATTCTACATAGTCCTATGACAAAGTGGCTTTAAATTATCCAGATCTGGGCTTGATATATTTTATTTTTCTAAGTCATAATCTATTTTTGTCCTCAAACTTGGGGTATTGTTGATAGTGAAAGGATAATTGTTATGACATCTGTTTTAATTGCTAGAATCTGTATTTTGATTTTAGCAGTGTAATGTCTGAAAATGTATTTGATCTAAAGAATAAATTTATGGGAATTTTTTTATATTTTATTCTAATTTATTATTTAATACTGAAACAGTTCGATCTGAGGATCGATCTTAGTTTCATGGTTTTTTTTTTTTTCTCTTTTGTTTGTTTTGATTATTTTCAAATCTTAGTATAGCAGATTTGCTATAAACCATTATTTCGCGCAATGAGGCTTTGTTCATACAAGCTACATAAACTTAAATTGTTCATGTCATGTTTTATGTAGATAATTAAATAAATTACTTGTATAAATACTGTACATAATAAAATATATACATCGTGTGTGTGCGTGGTTTGGATACTAATATAAGATTATTTTAAAGAGAAGGAGAAAGTTTCATTGCGCGAATAATTCTTAATTTTAAATAGTTAATACTAGTACAGATTTATTTTTTTAAAAAAAAAAAAACATTTCAATGTACCGACTGGATAATAAAAGTGAAATCGCTAAAGGCCAGAAAATCAAGGAAGGCGGAGTCCAAAATGAGGTGACCAATATCCAGGAGAATTGTGGGAACTTTGGCCATTTTAAATTGCACCATGTTAGATTGCATCATGCTAAATTGCATCATTCAGATTGCGTCACCCTGGATTACATCATTCCGTATTGCATCATTTTCTTTCCTTCTTGACCACTCCGAAAGAGGAGAAAACATCAGAGTAAATTTGGAGAGTGCAGTGTTAAGAAGTGACCAGTAAACTTTGATAATGTCGGGCTAGGTCCAGTAAGCTGATCCCTGTCCTGCCGATGAAACCTTCCTAGCCTGCCGAAATATCATGTGCTGTGATTCCAGTTGTCCAACTTTCATATGCCTATAGTTCCAGTTTCTAACCCTAAACTTTGAAAGCCAATATGTCATTATATCAAAAACCAAATGCGCGCCTACGTTCTAAGTAATCATCATCGCAAAAAACGCGTCCGGACGAAGAAAGAATGGTAAATCTAATTTACATGAACTTTTTACTTTCTTTAATGCCAGTCCCTTATATAATTAGGTTTAAATCTGTACTAAGTATGCTAAATATTTGTTATTATATTTTTCCTTTTGATAATATATATATATATATATAGTAAACCTGTAATTAAACGTATCCCTTTCCACCTGTTAGTTTTCTTTACTCTAGTCTTTAAATAACAAGTTGCTAATTCCTTATGTTTTACGATGACTTTAAAAAGATATTTTATTCATTAGTATATATATTTTGGTTTAAATTGATGTATGCATTATATTTTAGTGAAGGATGTTTTATTCTATGCCCCGGGTAGTTAATATCTAAAATCTATTTTATCTATTTAATTGCATGTTTTCTGATAGGAAGGGGGGAAATAATAATCATGGGTAGCCATTGTGTTTACTACTTCCGAACGGTCAGGGGGGTGTGAGATTCAGAGTGTAATTAATTAACAGTTAAATATATGATTCTCTAAGCTTATCGTGTGGTTTTAAATTACTTTATCAGACGGTTAAGTGGGAAGAGTATGGTGGAATAAATAAAGTCTTATATAGATATTTATAATTTCTGCTTCGAGCATTCGTTCACCATGTTACTGGTTTAGTGCTATATTTCGCTTCCATGCATAGCTTGATTCGGTGTCTTGTCTGTGATTTCAAACAAGGGAGAGAGAAATTCTCCTAGCCTCCTCAGTGGGTGTGAATACTTGCCAAAGTGCGAGCCACCCAGTCTTCGTTAATACACCGCAAGCTATTACTTCTGATTATTATATTTGTTTCATATAGCAGCCAGCCACATCACCCTATATTGGAAGATATAAGCTTATTCCCCATCCCCGTAGTACGTGATGGTTTGATTTGTTTAAAACCAACGAGGCGACCTTAATTTAATAAAGAATTTAGTCTAATAAAGATAAAACGGTTAAAGTTTTGTTTGCTCTGATTCTCATATCTCTCATACATAATTAATCACGTAAACAAATTAATTGTTTAAGTTACGCTAATATTATATTTAAAAGAAATCATTTGTGATATTGCCTACACCGGTCATAGATAAAACGATTATAAAGCCAACCAAAATATTAAATGCAATGTTGTCCGTCAATTACATATGTATAGATTTCCGATAAAGACTAGAAGTAAAATAAGTAATGTTCTATATAACAAGTAATTATATTGTGTTTAAAGTTTATCTAATCGTAAGAATAATTATTAAACATTTGTGTAATCTAGTTTGTCTCTCTCTTCATTAAATAATTATTTCACCGTCATTTGATTACTGTCTGTATCGACAACACGAGAATATTTATATATTGCATTGATTGTATATAGCGTTGAGCATCCACCGCACAGTTATATATAGATAAGTTAGTCAGAATTATTGTCTGTGTTCCCACCGAGCTAGTGTTAGGATATACAATATACTATGGATTCTGTTATACCTCAGTCACTTGTGCGCAGGGTTTGGGTTTGAACTCGGTTTGGTTTCGGATTTAGTTCTGGAATCGGTCTGGGTTTGAAGTCGGTTTCTGTGTATAGTTGATGGGTTGCGGTTGACCGGTACAATACTGATCAACATGTAACTATGCTTTAATTATGCTCTAAATAATAAAACTCTTAAATAATTTTGTTTTATTAATTTAGGTAATGTACATTGCTTTTGAAAACATAAAAAATATATGTCTTTTTTACTGATCAATGAAGAGACATATTTCTAAGGGGATTCATATTTATTTATTTATTATTTTTATATTATTAATAATAATTAAAAATAATATAAAGTTATTGCTTAAGATATATGATATAAATTTATCTATATCATTTATACAATTAAAATTATTAAGAGGTTTTAACTGTTAATAGAAAAAAAGTTGATGGCGATAAACGCAGATGTATCTAAAATAACATATTTGATACATTGAAATATTGGTAAAAGAAAAGAAGAATATCTAAATAAATTGCTTATTTGATAACGTACATCGTTAAACTTTTCAATAAAGGAATGTAATAAACTCTTAAAACACCACACGCCCACCATTGCATATTGTTACACAATCTTTTAAAACAATAGATAACATTTATTATGGTTATTAAAAAATAAAAGACATCAAGATATATAAAGTCTAAACAAGGTAAGTTCTAACTAACATGTTTAAAAACATTTTTTCTGTGCACAACCATAACAAAATATCATTATCACAATTTTTTGGGGAGAAATATTGTATTTATTAGTAAATAATTAAAATTTGAATTACAAGTGTCAAATTATCCCACCCCATATATTTGACACCAACAACTTTAGTTTAATATAGTAATGGCTTTTATTGATCATTTATTAAACTAGAAAATGTCTTTATCACATATATAAACTTTAAAACTCAGTTAAAGATTAATATATGTGACTTTTTTTTAAATTAAACACACAAACACATGGTGTGCAATATCTTTATAAATATAATAATTATCTTCAGTATGATCACATTCTTTTAAATTCATATAAATACAAATACAATAAAAGACAAATGACCCCCCCCCCATGCATTTTGTGCTGAACCATTGCTCATTACTTGGTCCATGTTACTATCTCTCATATATATATTTACTATATCAAAAATACTTACTACATATTAAATATTTACATTTTTATTTTGAAGTGTCAAATTATTTCAGCTCACATCTTTAACACCATTCAACTTAGATATAGTAATGACTATTATTAATCCTTACTAAACTAGAGATTGTCTCTAGCATAGATATAGACATTAATACTCAATTAATGATTATTATATATATATATGATTTTTTTCACACAAACATATGGAGTTATTTACATTTCTTTTGCCCACATGTAATATCTTTACAAAAATATATTAAATAACCTCAATATTATCACATATTCTTTTAAATTTATATAAATATTTGAGTTGAGTTAATATGACACTTGTAAATCAAAATGTAATTATTTAATATAAATAAACATTTTCATATTGTAATGATATATATGAGAGATTGTGACCTGAACCAAATGAAAGGTGCTGTTTCAGCACAGAATGAATCTTGCGTCGTCATTTGTAATTTATTGTATCTTTATTTATATGAATTTAAAAGAATATATGGTTATACAGAGATTGCATAATATATTTATAAAGATATCACACAAGAGAAAAAAAATGTGAATAACTCCATGTGTTTGTGTGTTTAATTGTAAAAAAAGCAGACATATTAATCTTTAATTGAATTTTCAAGTTTATATATGTGCTAGAAACAGTCTCTAGTTTAGTAAATGATTAATAATAGTTATTGCTATATTTATGTAAATTAGATGTTGTCAAAGATGTGGTTCAGTTAATTTGATACTTGTAAATCAAAATGTAATTATTTAATATAATTTTTTTTTTTTCATATAGTAAAGATATATATGAGAGAAAATGACCTGGACCAAATGACAAGTGTTGTTTTAGCATGAAATGCACCTTGGAGATCATTTGCCTTTTATTGTATTATTATTTATAGGAATTTACAAAAATTTAATATTGAAGCTATTTAATATATTTCAACATATTTATTATCCTAACTTTCTAAGTAATATATAATAAACAATTTTTTTTCAGAAAAAAAAAAGTATCTTCAAATTTTTACTAGCGATTCCAAATTATAATTACAAGTTGCTTGAAAATTTCATATTTAATTTTTTTTTTTAGAAAGATAATACGAGCTCCGTACAAGCAGTTGTCCCGGGTTTGCGGATTCGCTTCCCTACCGATGCTTTGACACATGAAAAAATAATAATAATTAAAGATATTTCAGATTAATATAAATAAATGTTGTAATATTAGTTTTAAAACTATCTTTACAAAATATATATTTTATAGAATATAAGAACCATTACTTACTTGATTTCTTCTTTTATTGTGTAGTAATGAACATTGTAGAAACACTAAATATTTTATCATTGCTTACTGCAGTTTCATATTATTTTTGAATGAAACCCCGAATCATTAATTGGTAGACTATTGGACAAGTCGTGTTTTAATAATCAAAATCATTTTATTTTACAGTTTAAAAATGCATTATTTACTTTGATTACATATTTAATACATAAGATTGTTAGATGAAGTAAAAATTATTCTAGAGTTTTGCTTATTTTTTTATTGGTGTATTAAAATAAAAGATTGCTTATATCGAGTATGAATTTAAATTTGACTTTTATTAATATTCCTTGTGATAAAGTCTAATTTATTATGTTCCGAATTAGGAAGAGATTAAATGCTAATTTGATATTAACATGACTACTGTGAAAAAGTTTGTTGCAATTTTATTGACAGTCTATAGTAAAATTGTTTTTTGTTAATTTTAAGTCCTTCCTCATATTATCAACATCATCATATTTAATCAGTATTGATCAACTGAAGTATGAATATATATATATCCTTGTTCAATACATGTTCTCTGATTTCTAGTCTCTTTTCTCCACATCACTTCAGCACATTTCCTTATTTTATCCATATATCTCAGCTGTGGTCGGCTTCTAAGTCATTTACAATCTCTATGAATCCAGTTTAATAGTTTACTTGTCCATATATTATCATTTTTTTAACAATATATCAAGCCGAACTGCACTTCAGTCTTTTATTTTTTTCATTCATGTCCGTAACACATATTTGCTTCGTAACCAATGTATTTTATTTTTGATTTCTTTTTGTTTTGTCTAACATACATATTTTATATTTTGTTCAATGATCTGAAGTCTCTTTATTGATCCTCTGTTATGAGTTCAAACCTCAGATCCATAAAAAAACTGATAACACACATTTATTAAAAATCTTCATTTTCAAGCACATAGGCATATTTCCTTTTGATATATATTATATTATATACAAGTATATATTTTCACATATATTAAAACTTATGCAAAGATAATCTACTGAATCTTTAATTACATTTAATATATATATATATATATATATATATATAGTTTTGGTAAAATAATATTTTCAAATATATTTACCACATACATAATATAATAGTTTAATTAAAAATTTGCAATTAATGTAATTATTTAATATATCAACACTGTAATAGAATTTTTAAGTAAATAGATGAGTATGATTAATGTATATGCATCCTTAGATGTATATACATTACAATAATTAGTTGTTTTATATTTTGTTTCTTTAAAATAATGTTGGTCAATTTATTACTGTATAGGCAAAGTCGATAAAAATTAAGTCTATAAGTAATTAGAATATATGAATCAGAAATAGATAGAAATTATAACGCTATGGGAGGGGTTAAATTTGAAGATAGAAGTTTTAAAATATTGCTATTATATTAAATTTAATATTGATTAAACTAATATGATCTATTAAATATTTTGGTGCTTGTCTTATAGATAAAGATGCCGCTGGATGGTGCCGTTTTCATGCTAAAACTATAAAATATGAACATTGTCGGGCCAGTTAATTTTAATAATTTTTCTGTGCTATTTTGTAATGTGAAAATAAAAAAAAAATCGTCTTTTTTAAATATTATTTTTTAATAAATGTAAAATAAAATAAACAAATTAATATTTGATACATCTTTTTTATGTTTCTTTATTAGAAAAATAAATTTTCTATCCGTATATATATATATATTTTTTACTTGTGTTACAACTTTTTTTTATCAATTTTCTATCGGATATTTTTTTACTTGTGTTACAACTTTTTTTTGTTGTTATTGTTTAAAAAATATTAATCGTAATAAAAATTAAAATTTCTTAGTCTATTTTTTATTTTCTTAGTCTTCGTTTTACAATTTTTTTTATTAACAGATAAACATATATTACAGCTGTTTTTTAATTTAAATAAAAATTAACAGTTGTTAGTGTTAGGTTTAGAGTTAGTTTTAGGGTTAATTTTAAGGTTAGTTTTAGGGTTAGGTTTAGAGTTAGTTTTAGGGTTAATTTTAGAGTTAGTTTTAGGGTTAGGTTTAGTAATATATAAGTCGTAACGATTGAACAAATGGAATTCTGGAGCCGTCAAACCAAGTAGGATTTTGAATGGAACACGTTTGTCTGCATGAATGCAACGGACAGCGAAATTGAGCGACTTCTTTATAAAAAAATATCTTCATGTATGATCCATTGCTTGCAAATAGAACATAGCATTAAATTCTGTTGTTGGTAAATCACCAAATCTAACAACATGTGTGATTTCCTGTGCCATATTGTTTATCTCTTGGAATGTTACGAATAGTATGAATGAATAGTACGTTAGTTACCAAATTGCAACTCACTAAAAACATAGATCTTTAACATTTTCCCAATTAAAACTTAAATACAGTATATTTTAGAAAGTCTTAGAATTATTACTTTACAAAATCTGAACATTTTAATCTTTTAAAAAAAACAAAAAACAAATAAAACTACATTTCCATACAATTCAAATACACACTCTTTCATCAAGTCGTAACTGTTTTATAAACTATGCGAATTTGGAAAATATATTTGCTTCCATGCAACATACATGCTGTACTGTGACATGACATAGCGACCTGCATTCTGTAGCACAACAAAAAAGTTGTATTATAGAAAATGCGGGTTTGAACGTGTCGTCCGGTTTGAACGTGTCATCTGCAGAAACAGCATTTTTAATACTTTTAGCTCGACAACGGCGCCATAGAATGGCGTCTTTAGCTATAAGATGAGTACCAATATTTTAAATTGTAGTACAAAAATAAACAAGAAAAATACATGAATAAAGCATAAATGCTAGGATATCTCTGCTTTTTTTTGATTAAGTGCAAAATAAAATATTTTTCAAAATATTTATTATGTTATTAGATAACATGTTTAACATAAATAATTTAAACAACAATTATTTTGTACAAAGGCAAAGAATGATAATTCACCAAATAAATGTATATGCAAGCGATTTAGTATTCTGTAAAACTATAAATATTGGCATTTTATAACAATATACATTCATTTTAGGAAAGAAAAAAAAAATTACATCTTCAGTAAGCTATTATATTAAAGTTTTTTAATGACGTACTTGAATGCATGTTGTAAATTGTCACTCACAATTAATGTTCCAAAGATGCTATTTAGTTTAACCAAAAACAATTTTAAAAAATGTAGACATATTAAATAAAGAAAGAAAATTTAGAAAATAGTTTGCAATAATCCTTTCCTTTTAAAAAACTATAATAAATACTTATACATATTCTATAATATAAATACAAATTAATAAAGGAAGAAATGCTAATTTTAAACTCATGCTTCTCATTTGTAAAAACTTTTGAGAGCGAATAACTCCAAATAATGGTTTATTCTATAAATTTCAAATTGCTATAATACATGTTTGCGGTCTATAAACAATGATGTGTGCATTTATTATTGAATTATTATTTCACTAAATAAATAAAACATTTATTCTGAAATGTTTATAGTTAATAATAGATTATGTGTTTTATTAACTCTTGGATGTATTTTGACAAATATTGGGCAAAGATAATACTCATTTATGCCCTAATATCTTAAAATTTCGTCATAAATATGTATTTCGTTCTATCACAATATATAAATATTTATTATTATGTTAAAGTAAATATTCTCATGATTTAATTATCATATATATATATAATAGTGTTTTATAGTTTAGTGAATTTATATATATATATATATATGGAAAGTCAATATATATATATATATATATATATTGACTTTCCAGGTTGGCACCAGGAAGAAATGTGGGAAGTTCACATTTGTGCTAATAATGGCTAAAGATAATTATCTTAGAAAAATGAATTGTGATGTAATTTGCAATTTAAAATTAGGTTTTAAAAAAATTAAAACTTTAGTTGGATGTACTGGTTGGTAAAATTTATGCTATATACCCAGTAGTGGAAGAGGAAGATAGAAAAACATCAGGGACTGTTGGTGTGACAGCAGGATTAATAGGAAAACTATAGCAGGTGTTATTCATTGGTTTCTAAATTATTATCTACTCCAATCTAAGATTTAGCTTGCATATGTGGGTGTATGTTCATTTACATCATTTTATACTTTGTTCTTCTTATATATAATTACTTATAGTGTCCAAGTTGTAGTGGTAAAATTTGCATGCAAAGCAAATCAGATACACACATATATAATTGATTAGAATGATTTTCTTATATATATTTTATTTAGTATTTACTAATTATGTATTGTTTATAGTCTTATATTTAAAATGGTAAAGATTATCTGTATATTTTTGTATAACATTTGTAAATTAATATTTAATATTTAATATTTTTTTTCCTTTTCTTTCATTCCAAATTTTTATTGTTGTCATCTATAAGTAAGAAAATGCTGGTGTATTGCCAAGTTGATTGTAATAAAAAGAAAAGATGACATGAGTGAGCTCAGACAGAAAGTTTAAAACCTGAAGGAAAGAATAAAAAAATTCCAATGAAGAAGATATAAAAGAAAAGAAAGTTTAAAAGAACCAATAACTCTCTAAGAGTATTAGAACAAATAAATAAACATCGCAAGGATTTTGATAATATATCTGTGGATGATTTTCTATTATACTACTGGAATAATATAACCATGGAAAGATAAACTCCAAGGGGACCAGCTCCAAATTTCTGTCAACTGATGATACATGTTCACTACCTTCAAAATGCCTGGGTGTTATGTAAGCTAATTAATTATAATTTATTTTAAAGTATTACCAAAGATAAATAATATCAGAATGACAAAATTATTTAAAATAAAGCTAGCTAATTTTTTTATATTAAACGCTATAGCCAATTTCTTGATGTGTGTTTTCAGCTTTAAGAATTTTCTATTGATATTTTGCAAAATAAAATTTAAAATGAAAGAGTTTATCCATGTAATCTTATATCAAGAGGATAATTTTATATACTGTATAACTTTGCTATTCACGCATATATAATAAAATAATTCCAATGCTTGCTACTATTGTTTATAATGCTTATTATGGGCTTCTAAAATATAAAAAAAAAAACTATTGTCATTCATAACAAATTATGCTTCAACGGTGGGATAAACATTTTTTTTTCATGTTATTATTTACAGATGTCTTTGAAATTGATATGTATATTTTCTTTCAACTTTCAAATTTTAAAAAAAAACTTAACATGTAATGATTGGATATTGATAAGTTTTTTTTTATTGCTTGTAATAGATGTACAATCAATTTTTTTTTCTTTTTAAAAAAACAATGTAACATCTTATTATTATAATATGATAACCTATTCTTTTATATGATCTAGAAATCATATTATATGTCGTTATATATTCGGGTGTGTGCTGATGCTATAATTTTTTTTTCAAAAAAAGTGTATTTATTTTGCTTCAATTTTGTTGATGGAATTTATTTAAAAAACAAAGAATTAAAACCTTGACTGTTATAAGTTTGTTTATGTAGGAAGTATATTGAGTGTATTTGGAGATAGAAATGGTCGAGGGATGATTATATTATTTAGATTGAGTTTGGAGATATTGTTTAGCCCTCATGTATATAGGTGTAAGTGTTTGGTTATTGTATTTTTCCCTTTCTTTATTCATTGTTGTATAGTTAATGTTAGATGATATACACTGATTATAACAGATAAGTGTTTTATAAATGTTTATAATATGTATAAAAGTTGATTGGTTTGTTGCACCATCTGTTCTATAAATAAGCTAATAAAAGTATGTTTTAAAAATACATTATATTTATAATGTTATAAAAGCACACATATTCAAAAATATGATTTCATAAAATAAATATTAGTCAATTTTGATTTTACTGTAAGAGAAATTTTATTGATTAGCAAGGTACATAAATCAATATTTTTATTTATTTATTTATTTTGTCTTTGATTCTCAATAAATGTTTTATAGAAGTAATATTCCATATGAGTTGTTTTGTTATATATGTTTGATTGTCCATTTCCACACACACATACGTTCAACATAATATAGCTATAAAACATATAGATTTGCCAGTAGAAGTCAATTTATTTAATCTGTCTGGAGGTGATAAATCACCATATTACAGTGCCAATAATATATTCTACTTTGCGTAGAATAGGTGGTGATGTGGACAAAAAGGTACCCAATCCTCATCATTGTCTATCCTGTAATAAATATGATAATTGACATTTTTTGCAATGGTTCTTATAATTGAATAAATGCTTGGAATATAATTAAATTAATGTTACAGAAGTGTTATCTATAAATGTTCTATTACCCTTCTTTGCATCCTATATGAATACCATATCCTATAACCAACTGAGCTAAGCCATAGAGTAATTAGAGCATAATAATTTTTTAAATAAGTAAAAAGGCAATTACAGTTATAAATTCATTCTATCTTACATAAAATTGGCACCTGAGCATTTATAAATCCAATAAAGTGAATTAAGTAAAGAATATATATATATATATATATATATATATATATATATATATATATATATATATATATATATATATATATATATATATATATATATATATATATATATATATATATATATATATATATATATATATTAAAACAATTCACTAGAATAAAACTACAACATTTTTAAAAAAATGTCTATATAAAATAAAAGATTAATATCCTTTGCTATAGCCAGCTTCGGTATATTCCACCATCTTAAGTAGCAAATTGTTTTATCATATATATATAAAGAGTTGCGAAATTTCATGTCATAATTAGAGAAATATCTTTATCATTAATATTATTCGGTAAAGATTAAACATTATTGCAAATGTAACATGTGGTATAGAATTTTTTATTTTTAACTTTACTTAAAAACAAAAGATCCTTCTTTGATTTCTAAACTTTGGTCTTACATGGATTTAAAATGAGACGAATATTTTGTATAAATATTAATACCTAGAAAAATTCCATTTTCTTTAACATCAGAAAAAACAGTTTACTTGTTACTAAAAAGATTCTAGCTCTTTTTTTAACAAAAACAAAAAACAGTCAAGTGTTGTTGGTCGAGTGGTTCATGGGTTAGCAGGTTTCGCTTCCCTGCTGATGCCATGACACATGAAAAAAAAACAATAATTAAAAAAAACTTTTATGAACATAAGCATAATTTATGTTGCATTAAACATATATATATATATGTATATATATATATATATATATATATATATATATATATATGCATATTAAAGTACAAAAAAGAAAACTTGATGAGGGGCTACATATAACATATTTAACATGTTTTGTTACAATTTATAATGCTTAAAAAGTTTTTTTGTGTAAACATCGCTAACAAAAAGTGTTGAAAAAATTAAAATTCAAGACCTGAAAGGTAATCAATATATGATACACAAACATCCTTATTACCCAACTAAATTGACTTTTCTAGAATCTGTTAACAAAAAAGAAGAATGAAATTACTTATAAATTAATTTAATACTGTTGGTGAGAATTTGTACAATTACTTCTTTTTCTTGCTTTCTAGTTTAAAACTTTCCAACCTTCGGTATCCAGTCTTCTAAAAGGTACAATAAATATCAGGTTAATAAATATACTGTGTCATTAATACATGCCAAAAATTATTATGTTGTCAAAAGTTCCAGGCCTTTCCATATTGGTACAGTCTGTTAACACCAACTACAACATTCAGAGTCTCATTTCAGAAACAGACACGTTGAGATTGCATAGACTTTTTTTTACTGCAGGGTTTAATAAATCAAATTGGTCAGTTAAGATTCCTGGTAGCCAGTTGGGATTGACAAGTAGTGGAGGAAATCAAGAAAAGTCCGGCAATAATTGTTTTACAGTTGTATGAATCAGCTGATAACTTTAACTGTACACAGCTTCTTGTAATTATTATAAATACACAACAGAATGAAATGAATGAGGAATTTATTTATTTATTTTTTTGTAAACTTTTGAAAACCATGATATTGGTGAATGATTTTCTGATTCAAATAGTTTTTCATGAGATTTAGAAGCACTATTCTGAAGTTAAGAAAATGTCAGATTTCACTGATTTTATAAAAACTTAACTACTGTTCATTTGTAATTACAATGTTTAGGAGGCACCAGATAATTTACCAAAATCAAAAGTGGTACAGGGACCAAAAAAATTGGAATAATATGCTATAGTTAAATACAGTTTTATATTTATTTTGAAGAAATAAGTGTAAAGCTAATTCAGTTGCTTTTAGATTAAAAATTTAAATAATACTAAACTTGTCTAGAAAGCCCTAATGCTTCTCTAAAGTCACTATTAACAAGATAATTAAATATAAAATAATGAACTTATATTTGAATTCACATATAATGTATACAATGAACTTTAGGTATAATTAGAGGGGATTTGAATAACGATTGTTCATGCTTCCTTCACTTTTCCACGCAATCGTATATAACCAATACACATAATCACATGCATGTGAAAAAGATAAATCATATTCAATATATGTATTTCATGCTGAATCAGCACTCATTAGTTGTCCAGATCATCATTTCCCATATATATATATATATATATATATATATATAATCAGTACTCAGTTTATATTAAGATAGCAAATCTTCAAACTTTAGTAAACAAGCTTCATTATTCTCCACTCTCCAATTAATCAACCATCCATATTATTGAAAATTTTATGATGAAATACTCAAAGCTGTTATTGGTGAAAATATTTCACATGTATGTGGTCATTTGTAAGGTTATATAAGATAGAGTGAAGGGAGCTTGAAACTCTCTTTTTAAATCCCCTCAAATTATAATCAATTTCTTTTTAAAATGTAAAAGAAAAAAAACCTACCACTACATGCAACAATAACTGCGCAGAAAACAATGACCACTTTCATTTTTGTCCAACTTAGTAAGATTTAAACTAACCAACCATATGGCTTTTTTATATTTCTTCAAACGGAAATAAATCGTCACATCTTATTAAATGGATATTTAAATGATATTAAATTGAACTCATAGTAAACTTTATTCAAATATTCTGTTTTAAACAGCAGATTTTAACATGAATTTTTATTCAGATATTTTTAATACAAAAAGGAAATAAAAATAATTTCACAATTAATATAATTACTATACCACGTTATCATTTCAACATAAGTCAACCATAGTGTACTGAGCTGGCAATCAAATAGTGAGCTGCAAATAACAATTCAGCAAATATTTGCAAAAAAAAAATTATGTTCCAAGTTAATTGTACAATTTGGATGAATAGCGATGTTGTAACTTTAAAAATAACAATGTATCTAGTATATGACATGGGTTTCCACGCTCGTGAAAAAATTTATTTCTATACAGCTTTTGATTTACATTTGTATTTATCTTTTTTTTAAAGCTAAGTATATACATCTATAGATAGAGGGTGTTATAATTTTGCTGTATTCTCAATTTTAGAAAATGAAAAAAATCGAATTAAAATGATAAAAGAAAAAAACTAAACTTAACGACTATAGGTTATTAGAACTAAATATATATTAATAATAATAATAATAATAATAATTTTATTTATTTATTTATTTATTTATTATAAAACAAACAATAAATGTATAATACAGTGAGATAAATTCCATACAAGAAAAATCTTGTGTGAGGAATTTAAATGTAACAACTAAAAACACTAATAAAATATATAAAAAAAAAAGGTATAAATATAACATAAAATATTAAAATCACACAGATATTGCATTTGGCAAATCAATCACAGTAGTAAATAATTACAACATAACATACAATATAAACACAAAAAATGAACAAACATAATAAAACTAATGCTTAGCATAATATAACCAGTGCCATAAATGCTTTTTAAAAATCAAATAACTAGTATTCATTAAATTCACAGAACAATCTTTTATAAACATATTAAATAATTTAGGACCATTATAACTAAATTGCTTCCTACTAGATGTTTTATGAAAATTAGGTAAAGCTAACTGATATTTAGTAAATAAACGAGTATTTACGACAGAAGACTCAGTACCCAAATGAAGTTTCCTACAATAAATATCAAGAATCACTCTATATTTATACAAATGGAAAACATCTAGTATATTAAACGTGGCATTAATATCTTTAACAGATATGGTACGTGATCTACCAAAAATGATACGCATTGTATAATTTTGTAAAACAGACAAAGTAGTCATTGCAAAAGTAGAACAGTTCCCCCAAACTGATATATTATAACATAATAAGCGTTGATAAGAAGAAATATATAAAGTAATCAAGGCTGAACGAGGAAAAAATTTAGATAAGTAGAAAAACATATAATTTAATTTACATAAACGAAAACAAAGAAAGTCAATATGGTTTGACCAGGATAGTCTGGAGTCAATAAAAACACCTAGATAACAAATATTATCAACAAATGAAATGTTAGCACAAGTACAAGTGCTATTACCATGCCAAAAATACTTATTACAAATAGTAATGTTAAGCGAATGAATATTTGACTTATAAGAAAAATTAATAGCTTTTGTTTTACTCAAGTTAATTGATAAATTATTAAATGCTAACCATTTACTAATTAGGATTAAATCATCATTAATTATTTTTTCAACAAAATTATATGAAACTGCAACATAAGATAAAGCAATATCATCTGCAAAACCATAAATGTTAGCTTCTAATGGTAAAGAAAATAAGTCATTTATATAAATTATAAATAAAATGGGATCCAAAAGTGAACCTTGTGGTACACCATGGTTAATTGTTATAAAAGAGCTTACAACACCAGAAATATTTGTTGCTTGCTTTCTATCCTTTAATTAACTCGCAAATAAGTCCACCAGGAAAACCATATGAATATAAACGCTTAAGTAAAATTTTGTGAGGTACAAAGTCAAATGCCTTAGACAAGTCTAAATAAATAGCAGCAGTTTTAAAATCCTTATCTAGTGAAGTTGTCAAATTGTTTACATGACTATAGAAAGTGTCCAAGATACTTCTACCAGAAATAAATCCATATTGATGTTCAGATAAAATATTATTTTTAGATAAAAATGACATTTTTTTTTTTTTTAACTACCATCTTTAACAATTTGGATATTACAGATATAATAGAAATCGGTCTATAATTGTCAAGCTGTGCAGGGTCACCCTTTTTAAAAACAGGTGTAATAAAACCAACTTTCAATCAAGTAAGAAACAAACCAGCATTTAAGAAAAGATTAAACAAGAACAGGTATGAAAGCTGACTTATTTTCCTTAAAAATATTTTGTGTTAACCTATCTAGACCAGCTGAATAAACATTCTTTAAGAGATCAATTTTACCAGACAAATCCAAATCAGTAACATCTGTACCCGAAAAAGAATTTAAACAAGAATCAGCAAAAGACAATTCTTGTACTGGTGTTCTATCTATTGACAAATCTGCAAAAAAATTATTAAACAAGTCAGCAACACATTTTTTATTATTTTCTACTTCAATCAAATTATCATTGTGTTTTATAAATTTAAATTGATTTGTTAAAGGTTTCTTTATAAAAGAATTTATCAATTTCCATTTTAAAGAAATATTTTTATCATTAAAATATTTTTTGATAATATTGAAATTTTAATTTCCAGATTTGATCTCAGTATTTAATTTTTTCAGACTCATCAAATTTCCACCCAAACATTTTAAATGATTTCTTTGATTAATTTTTTTTCAATCAAATCATTCATTATCCAGACTGAGCGTTTGCGGTTTTTGCTAGTCAATTTAAAACTAACCATAGATTTTGTAATTAAAGATTTACAAATATCTTGAAATTTTAAAAATGCAGAATCAACATCATGCAGAGCAAAAACATAATCCCGATTCTGATCAGATAATAACATTTTTAGTTTATTATGTGACAACTTATTAACATATAATTGAGTATTTACATGTTATCTACAATTTAGCAATTTCAATATAGTTGCAAAATGATCTGAAATAAAAATATTTAGTACAGACGATTCATAACTTTGATTCTGGTTTAATCTGACAAATATATGATCCAAAATGGATTGACATGATTCAGTAATACGAGTAGGTGAAAAAATAGCTTAATTAAAACCATAACTATAATTCAAATTCAAATACCTTATAGGACCATGTAGATTATTATTTAAATCTATATTCAAATCTCCCATAAGAATTACTGAAGTAGTATGCAAATCAGACAATAACACATCAAGTTCAGCTATAAAATCCAAAATGATACTTGTACACGATCTGTATAAAGCAATAATAGTCAAGACAAAACAAAGTAAATTCAAATGATTATAATACGTAAATTTAATGTTTTCTTTCCCAAAAACTAATACACCATCCGAATGTGAAGACGCACGAGGAGAAAGAATATTTGAATAGTCATTCAGAACACATAAATGCTGTTCTTCAACAGAAATCCAAGATTCAGTTAATACGAAATTATCACATCATAAAAGCCGGCAGGAAAACCATTTAAATATACAACAAATTCATCAAAATTAGATCTACAAATTCATCAAAATTAGATCTAACACTTCGTATATTCATATGAAAAATATTTAAATTAGACAAAGTTTCACCATGAGGATAAAATGTATCGAATTTCACTTTAGGAAATAAATTTCAAAACGCTGACAACTCAGATTCATTTTGAATTAAAACACGCGGAGAATTTAAATCATTTCTAACATAAACCAATCCATTACGTATAAAAGCCATACCTTTACGTTCACGCATTTTTTTGCTTTGCCATCCATAATAGTTGTCTAGTATGCGAAGTTATACATTTGTTAATATATACGCGCTGACTAGATTCCGTTAACAAAAAATCAGAAACCGATTTAATAACATTTCTTTTCAATAAAAATGATTTAGCTAAATTTGGAGAAGCAAAGCGAGAAACAATAAAACGTGCTATATTATTAGATTTAGATTTTGTCCGATAAACATTCTCGATACAAATAGTAGTCAAGTTTTCAATTTCATGTTTTTCCGCCAACTTCGTAACAATTAAAGATAAATTTTCATTTTCACAAAAGGGAACACCTTGTATTTCAATTTCACAATCCAACCGTGAACGATCCATAGAGTCAATTTTTTCCTTTAATAAAGTGATTTCGTTTTCACAAGAATCATACATATTTGACAACAACAACAACAACAACAACAACAATAATAATAATAATAATAATAATAATAATAATAATAATAATAATAATAGAGTGCGGTCCTGCTGTCAATAAGTAGGAACAAACTTACAAAAGCTCGTCAATATACTTCATTAAAGGCAAACATAATCTAATTATTAGTTTAAAAATCTTATAATTTTGAAAATTATAATCGATTTCCGGATTATACGAAAAGACGCTATTAACAAAGTAAGTTTTTTTTTATTATTTTGTCCTAAGAAAATCTAGTCATCTAGTTGAAATGGCGTCTGCAGATAACAATTGCGTTGTTAGTAAAAGAAATAACAATACAGATGTCAAATCAGTTGCAGAAGCCAGTAAGGAAAAAAAATCTTATGCAAATATTGCTGCAATGAAACCACAAAAAGCAATATTAGAAAATATTATACAGCAAGAGAACAAAAAAAAACGGAGGGGGAAGGACAAATAGGCAGATTTAGGAGAGCCAATTCATTAGACATTTTTAACTAAGTTTAGAAAATGAAGATGAGACACCTAATCATTTAGCAGAACAAACTGAAGATAATTGGACAGAAGAAGAAATTCAAGAAATAAACATCCAGTTTAATAACACAATACCAAACAAGTTATATGAATCTTTTAAAAAATTATTTTCTAATAAATCATTAGTGCTGGCAATTACAGATAGAAATCTAACGTTATATAAATTTCACAAAGAGTTATTATATCAAAAACTAACAGAAGAAAACTTATGGGATTCAATCTCAGAAATCGATGAACATTCAAACTCGCGATATATAGCTATACAATTTTTCAATGAAAATCAAAAAATGAGATTTAAATCACAAATAAAAACAATTGGTGGATACGTAATGATTGTTGTTGATGAAAATCTGCAAAATTATTGCTCAGGAATCATTAAAAATGCTTATTTTGGGTTTAGCATTCGTGATTTCAAAAGTATGATCCAACCATTTGGGCATGCAATATACATTAAGCACATCTTGTGCAATGATACACCAACACTTATATACACCAACAGTTATCATTTTAAGATAAAGCTGCACCAGCATATTAAACCAAAAGAAATTCCAAGGCAAATTATGGATCAGGGAGCAGTATTATACTTAAACATCAAAGGGCTAAGACCACAATGTTTTGGCTGTGGAGAAAGAAGCCATTTGATTATAGATTGTCCAAAGAACGGAAATAACAAAGAATTTGATTTATCAGAAGAAAGACAAGCTATAAACAAAGAGATGTAAAGCAAATACTGACATCAGATGTGGGAACTCAAGGAAGTGAAAAAGAAAAAAATTCTATACAAACACATATGAATACAGATAAGCAAGAAAATGAAACTGCAAATGTAAATAATGATGATAGCAAAATTGGGGAGATTCCAGATTCTTCATTAAGGTTGGAGGAAAAAGTGTACCTTAAGATAAATAATACAAAAGTAAAAGAAAAAAAGGGAATGATATACAAATGCATGTGGTTAAAGCTTTAGAAAAAAATATAGACAAACACACATTAAAAAAAAATGTTGATGGGAAGCAATATTATGAAGAGAATATGAATTTGGATGAAGAAATGGAATTATCTAAAAAACAAAGAACTATGAACAATACGAATACTGAGATTACTCAGACAATAATGCCATATATGCAGCAAGTTACTCAGGTTAATAGTGAACAGAAGAGAAAACCAGGAAGACCCCCAAAAAACAGGAAAACAGGTAAAAAGCTAAAATTAGGAGAGCTTATGTTTGATGACACAGGAGAACGGTATCAAATAGACAGATATACTGATGTTGAAACTGAAAGTGAGTTCAAAGATGCCCAAGATTTACAATTGATAGACACCCAAAAATAAGGATAATTAAAGATAAAGTAAATTTAAATAAATTCAAAGTAAAAAGTAAATCTTTATAAATGAAAATTAAAATTGCTTCTTTTAATGTACGAGGTTTGAATTCAGTAGAAAAGATATTTAAGTTGAAACAATGGATCAAGGAAACAAAACCTCATATAATGGGACTGCTTGAAACCAAAATTTATGCAGGGTCACAAATTGATCCAGAAAAATTTATAAATAGTGAGGGCTTTGTTGCATGTTCAAGAGACTCTACCTCTCCATCAGCTGGGACAGGTCTTTTGATAGCTACTGCTTGCCAGTTTACCAATTTTCAAATCGTATACATTGATGCAAATCTATTAATCATTACTTTATTTCACAAAATAATTAAAATAAATGTAATCTTTGTTTATATGTCATTGCAAAAATATAAAATAAATACAATAATTGCCACAATTAATTCAACACTGGGATCTACAGCTAATCCAACAATTTTGATTGGAGACTGCAATGTAACATATGATGAGTTTGTAAATAAGTGGATACATAAATTATCAATTCCATTGATGAGTGCAAGGGGTTACTTACCTGAAGATGCTGTTTCATTTCATAATGGCTGATTTTCATCATTAATTGATCTTTGTTTTTACTCTCCAGTGTTTCATCATCTAATAAGCATGAAGTTAATCCCTTCAGCAATTTCTGATCACTCAGCTCAGTTCATATCAATTTATATAAAGTCAAAAAACTACGGAGAGACTTTCTTTTCAAAATTTTTATTGATATACAATATATAACTTCACTAATAAATATAAATATAAATAGCCAACGTTTCGTCCATTTTTTCAAATAATGATATGGACTTTATCAAGGTTCTATAAAACAGAGAAAAAATATACAATAAATAAGAAAACTAGAAAATAAAAAAAATAAAAAACTAGAAAATAAAACAAAACAAAATAAAAACAAATAAAAAATAACAATAACAAAATAAAATAAAATAAAATACCTATAAACCAAAAAATGGAAAAATTGTATAACACAAACAATTTCTTTACATTTCCTTATAAAGTGAAAAGTTTTATACTAAAAGGAAAAAAATATCTATACAAAAACAGTCAATTTTTTGCACAAATATATAAGCTATTTTAACATCTTATTTTTCCATTTTTTGGTTTATAGGTATTTTATTTTAGCTTATATATTTGTGCAAAAAATTGACTGTTTTTGTATAGATATTTTTTTTCCTTTTAGTATAAAACTTTTCACTTTATAAGGAAATGTAAAGAAATTGTTTGTGTTATACAATTTTTCCATTTTTTGGTTTATAGGTATTTTATTTTATTTTATTTTGTTATTGTTATTTTTTATTTGTTTTTATTTTGTTTTGTTTTATTTTCTAGTTTTTTTTTTTTCTTATTTATTGTATATTTTTTCTCTGTTTTATAGAACCTTGATAAAGTCCATATCATTATTTGAAAAAATGGACGAAACGTTGGCTATTTATATTTATATTTATTAGTGAAGTTATATATTGTATATCAATAAAAATTTTGAAAAGAAAGTCTCTCCGTAGTTTTTTGACTTTATAAAAACTTGATAATACATTTGAAAAGAAAAAAGAAGAAGAAGAAGTTCATATCAATTGACATCAGTAATATACAAGTCTCTAGACTGCAATTAACTAGAACAATAAGAATGTTGATTCCAACCATAACACCCGAATTTATTTTTTCAGAGACTTATATTATGTGGAATAAGATTCTTTCAATGACCTTTAACCCAATACAGCAATATTTAGCTTACATTAATATCCTGCCATTTAACATTAATCATATAGTGAAAAATCAGCCACCTCCCTCAGGGTTGTTGAAGCTTGCAGAACAAATTCATAAACGTATTGTGGTCATAACCCATAATCAACACACACAGAAACGTATACATATACTAACAAATGTTTATAACAAAGCATGTGAAACACTGAAGAGCTATTTAAAAAATAAAAAAAGTAGAATATGCCTAATGCATCAACACACATGGACTCGGCAATATATTAGATGGGCATTA
Source organism: Epiperipatus broadwayi (assembly GCA_028023455.1). Classification (NCBI taxonomy): domain Eukaryota; kingdom Metazoa; phylum Onychophora; class Udeonychophora; order Euonychophora; family Peripatidae; genus Epiperipatus; species Epiperipatus broadwayi. Next base: position 4,666,570 of record JAQFVV010006271.1, read on the forward strand.
GGGAGGGGACCTGAAATCAAAGTGCCATTAGCAATTAAAATAAACAAAGAAACATTTACTGGAAATAATATGATCTTACCAATTCTTAACTATTTTAAAGATAAGCTGGGACCAGGAAAATTGATACAATACCAGCCAAATGTATTTGGAATGGCAGAGACTGAATCACCATATACTATAGATGATTTTATAATGAAAATGAATAAAATGGACAACAACTGTTACCCAGGAAGCCCTGGAATTCCACTGTTCATATTAAAACACCTTGACAAGCTGACTAGCAAATGTCATCTGGCAAATTATTTATCACAGGGAATAATAACAATGGAGGGAGTTAATACAATTGTGATCGTGCCATTTAATAAAAAAAAGAAGCCCATTCCTTTGTTATCAGAGATAAGGCCAATATCAATGGGTCTATTGCCCATAAAGATTTTAGAGAAAGTAATTAAAGATAAAATAAAACCATTTATTTTACCGATGATTTCACCAGCTCAATTTGCTAAAAAACATCCATCTACCAAACAAGCTGCTATGTTATTTAAGGCTATTTTGACATCAGTTGGAGAAAAGAAAAAATATGGCCCGATTGTTGTACAGCTGGATATTACTTCGGCTTTTGACAATGTTGATATATCTATACTGTTGACATTATTGAATGACACTGAAATGCCAAAATCACATATATATGTTATAACAAATTTACTCTTAAATCGTGAGCTTCACATTACTCTAAATGGCAGAAATTCACCAGCTTTTACACCAACTAAATCACATTCACAAGGGTCTCCACTTAGTGCCATCTTATTTATTTTATATATAAATCCCCTTCTTGTCCGATTACAACAGGCATTTGAGGGAATGGAGATCCCAGGAACAGGTCAAAAATTGACTGGCATTGCACACATGGATGATATTACAGTTTTCCTGAAATCAAAAAGGCAGATACCAAAACTACAGATGATTTTAGAAGAATACTCAAAGGAATTTAAACTAAGTTTCAATCCAGAAAAAACAGCAGCATGGACAATATTCACGGGAAGGCCATGTACATCCATTTTCCAGCCAAAGCCAGGCTCATTCCTTGGATTTCCATTTCATCTAGGGACTACTGGAATGAGATGTCATTTGCAAAACAAATTGAAAAATGAAATACAGAAAATAGCAGACTCTCTAGCCAATACCTATATGTCAGTATATTCTAAGATTCAATTGATTAATAGTTTGATGATGACTAAGATAGTTTACTTTATGCTGATGGTTGCTTTCTCAAAAGCTTTTATCTCCAAAATTAAGACCATTTGCAATCAGCTACTATGGTCAAGGAAAGTCGTGGCAATATCAATGGAAAAACTATGTCAGCCACTGAATAAAAATGTTTTGGGGTTACATGATATTGGTATTTTTGCAAAACAGAGAATGAGAAACAATATAATAGATATTGTTAAACAATTTCCAAAAATTAAGCAGCTCATAGAGGTCATTCCAACTGATAAACCACCACCTAAAAAAATATCATATTAATTAATACATCTTTGTAAAACAGAATCAAAAATCCCAGAGCATTTTATTAATAAATAAAAATACCAGGAAATTTATGAACTAATACATGAAGATAATAACACAATTACTTTAGAACCAATACTGGGAATTAATAATAAGCAACTGGTTAAAAGGTATAAACGATGGGCCTTAGAACCAAAGTTTTTCAATTTTCTAATAAAACTTAATCTATTTGCATTACCTACCTCATATTTTCTTTGCCATAAAAGACTGTATACATCAATTGATCCCTTTTGTGGGTTATGCCATCGAGCTGAGGAAACCCTATCACATCTGCTATATCACTGTGAGGGATTTACACAGATAAAAAATCTCATAACTAGCAGTTACAGGAAGTCTAATGTAACAATGCATCAATTAATTTCTGCATTTAGAGAAGGATTAACACCAAGTGTCAGGGCAGCAACCTTTGTGCTATATGCATACTGGTGTACTAGATGCACTTTCCTAATTGGTAACAATTCCAGGAGACATCCAGCTACTTTTTCAAATAAACTTGAAATAATACAGAAAATGGATAAGACACTGGCCAGACCTGACATTTATGCAGCAACCTGGTCATTACTTAAGATTAGATCTATGTTATAGTGAATTGAGGAAATTAAACATTATAAAAAACTTAGAAGGATATGCATGTCAAATTAGCAACAAGGACAATTTAGCAACAATTTTTTCCATTCTGTTATAAGTAATTAATTTGCTAATGGCGTTCAAATGATAATGGACAATAATAATAATAATAATAATAATAATAATAATAATAATAATAATAATAATAATAATAATAATAATAATAATAATAATAATAATAATAATAATAATAATAATAATAATAATAATAATAATAATAATAATAATAATAATAATAATAATAATAATAATAAATATAGCTTTACTTCTCACTATATGTAAAATATATAATTGTTAATTAGAGAAGATATTAATTAGTATTAAAGTTTATCGGCTTAACGTTTTTGAGGATCCATGCCTCATATTCATAGCCTTCATAAAATGTATAATAAAATATGCAAATACAAATATTCAAATAAGCTAGTATTACGTAGCCCATTTCTTCGAGATCTCGAAGCAAGTATCCTTTCTATTAATGGCATGGATGTTTCCATTGATGTAAAATGCCTCCTTTATTTTTCTTTTGTGATCATTTGATTCTGAGCACAATATTATGGGATTGGCGGGTGTGAAGTTGTGTCCAGATTGTTTAGCATGCTCCAAGAATACAGAGGACGTGTTGCTGTTTTTCTGAGCTCTGTTAAATGTGTAAATATGTTGACCCAGTCTAGTATTGATTGTAGCTTTCGTTTCACCATAATATATAGCATGGCATCCAGCCTGAGGGCAGGCAATAGAGTACACCACATGTGTGGTGAACGATCGATCAATGTGGTCGTTAGAGTTGTTAAGCAATCTATTAGAATTAGGTGGAGTTCTAACTGCTATGTTAAATTTATCGTTTAATGCTTTCATTAGTTTGTTAGATATTTTAGGAATGTAGGGGATTGTTATTCTAGGTAGATTGGTGCGAGGTACATTATTGTTTATTGTATTATTAAATTTTTTATGATTTTATTTTTAATAGCTTTGAATTTGAACCCTGCTGCTAATAGATCTTTAATATAGTTGTTTATGTTTTCTTTCCTGTCTGCTTCATATTTACATAAATAAAAGTTTCTAAACAAAAATGCATTAAGGCCAGCAAATTTATGTGATGCAGGTGAGTTAGAGTTAGGGTGGATACAGCTGCGAATTTCAAATGGTTTAACAATCATTTTGTAATCTATTAAGTAGCGATTTCTCGATAAAGAGAGGTCGAGATATTTAAGTTCTTTATTATTTTCATATGTGATGGTGAATGAAAGTTTGGTTAAGTTTTGTAAATCACGTAGTATATTTAAAGTATTATCTTTAGAGGTTATGATAAAGATATCGTCTACATAACGAATATATGTAAAGTCTTTGTTGATATTGTGATATTTTGGAAGGATAGATAGCTCGTATTTATTTAAATATATGCTAGATAAAACACCACTGATAGGAAGGCCCATGGGCCATCCATCTTGCATTGTGTACCACTTGTTTTCAAAGAGTGTAAATATATGTGAATCAAGCCATGACAGAAAAGCAATAATGAATTTAACTATTTCACTAGGGCAATGTACTCGCAGTAGTTCTTCGTGTACTATTTGGATAGATGCTTTTCAAGTAATTGATCCGTATAGTTCCTTCACATCCATTGTAGCCATAATTGAAGTCTGAGAGATTTGAGTATTTTTGATTTTGGAGATGAATTGGAGAGACGAGTTTATCGTGTATGAGCCAAAATTAAGGTAATCTATAAGTAATTGATTGATTAATTTGGCTGCTTCAAAATAATGCACACCACCGAAATCCATCATCAATCTAAGTGGTTCGCCTGTTTTATGTAGTTTTAAATTGGCAAACATTCGGGGGGGGGGTCTAGTGGCAGAAGGGTAAATCCTGTAATATTCGGATTTAGTAATCCCTTTATCCTTGAAAGTCCGAAGCACATTGTTAATAAATTTATCTCGATCTAGTTTAATATTAAAAGAGTTATCATGCACCAACTTTAATATTTTAATTTGGTCGTGCATTTTATTTTTATAGTCTGTGTTATTTAGCAAAACAAAACGATTGCCTTTGTCTTCTTTGAGACAAGTAATATTGTGTGTTTTGAAATATTGCTTGATATTTAATATACTTTTATTCCATGCTTTTCCTTCTTTATCAACCAAATTGTTATTTAATAGTTTAGTAGTAATAATAATAATAATAATAATAATAATAATAATAATAATAATAATAATAATAATAATAATAATAATAATAATAATAATAATAATAATAATAATAATAATAATAATAATAATAATAATAATAATAATAATAATAATAATAATAATAATAATATGTGTACAACATAAACCGTACAAATAGTTACTCGACATTAAATAAAGCATTTTTCCTTATCCAGTCACATTATATAATGACTATTCCTAAGAAAAATTTTCCTGCCTGATAAATTGAAATTTTTATTTTTACTTTTATTATTAACATATTTACTCTAAATTTGTATAATTTGCAAATATATTTGTTGTAACGTTTTTCGTTTTGCTAGGCCTTTACACACTAATATAGACTGCACATGAGTTGATCAAGCTATGTCAAAAAAGAAGAAAGTTGTATTTCTATTCTAAAAACACAGCTATTTTTCCTGACCAACTTCAGCCTATTAATTGTTACGAATTGTGCTATTGACAAAATCAACTTTTAATTTTATTTACTATGGGCGCCAGAATTCCTAAGAATCCACTGAAATATGTCGCCAGCACCTCTCGCAAGTTGTAAAACAAAAAAAAATAAAAAGATTTTTATTATATTTTTTTTTAAGGGGCGGTAATTCTACCGTAATGAGAATTAATGATTTTTACAATTATTAGTCCTGGGCGTATTGAAACATATTGGCAAAGGTAACTTACGTTTAAATCTTATTACACTAAAAATAAATTTAATAATAAAAAATAATAACTATTATTAATAACGCACAAATGAGAATTGATATTAGAAATATTTTTAATTTTGACAAACTAAAATACTTCATGTTAAGTAGCTAATTAATACCTTGGAGAGAACACATTTAATTCAGGTGGGAAATATCCAGAAAATATAAATAGCAGTTAAAATAAACAAAAAGTTCTTGGTTAAATAAGAGTCTCTCATATAGAAAAATTAAAGTCACTATCGGGATTCTTTTATACGTATATTTTTTACAAGTAGTTTTAAATAGTTAACTTTGTCACAATCAGGATAATTATTCTTACCGGTAAGTTTCATGAATTCAGTAGTAGATAACTATGCATAGTTTTTTGGTTATAATGAGCTCGGCCTTTTGGTTATTGCTTGATCTTGTGGTCCATTTCCCCAGTCGGTCACGAAGGCTTTTCCTGGTGTACATCATTAGGTCCGATGTCTTCAGAGGCTCTGGTTCACTGCGACATGCCGAATTCCTTCAGCGAAGAGCGATCTTGGATATATTAATGTTATCCAAGACCAACTAGAGAAACAAAACGAACAAGACGTTCCTTCAACCGGATCCCTCCTTTTTATATCCAGTTTTCATGACTTCTGTGCATGCTAGTACCATGCCTTTTTAATCTTATCCAGTCTTTATAAATTTTATGTAATAAAGTCTTTATTTTCTTCAAGTTTTCGGCCATCTTTAATTAATTTGAGTATTTCTACTTTCAGCTTATCTTTTTTTTACTTGCTTTTGGAATTCTTTTGTTCTCTCCAATTACTGTTATTACTAATCACATAAAAAAAATAAGAAGAATAATTCAACCCTCATTGTACGTTTTTTTTTTAAAAAAAAAATTACTCAACAAAATTTTAAATCCACTTTTATCTTTTAGTTTTTTTTTACCCAATGCCAATATATTTGTAACGTATATAAATAAACGTTACAATACCACCAGTGCCAGGAGATGAGAATAAAATAGGGGTTTACACTAATTTTATTCTTAAGTTTTTAAATTCATATTCGTATTTTTTTTTCTGTAGTAGCGTGCTGATATATTGTGTAGACTCATTCACAAGCGATGTTCGGCTTTAACGCCCACTTTTAGGTCTAACACGGCGGGAATGGAAAATATTTCAACATTCATCTGTGTCCTATCTGCTTTAGTGTAATATTAACGATAAGAAGCCCAAGTTATAAGCACAAACGAGCGTTGCTCATCGTTCTGAGTCTTACAGGCTCGTGGCAACTTGGTCCAACTTGATCCGCCTTCCTCTTTATTGGGATCTCTGCTAGAAATAGTCTGACGAGCATTTAAAGACGGTCTTATGTTCATATACTGCGGATAAGGACTCGGGGCTATGTTATTCCCCTCTTCAGTAACCGCCTACCCAGTCAAATACTTGTGACTTACGTCTACATCAGCCACGATCGTGTTTTTAGACATATATAAAAAAATATACATATATTTTTTTTTTTCGGGAAGTCATATTAAAAAAATATCTTCTTTCATATTTTAATAATCAGGGTTTAATTAGTTAGTTTTTTTTTTTTATAATTTTTTTCTTTTTTCAAAAAAATCATAATTTTTTTTTCCAGCTGTGAGTTTCTTTGAGTCATCATTGTAATGTTCTTTATCATTACAACTCATCTCAGGTTGTAGTTGTTAAATCGAAGCCCGAGTTGGGTCGCCATTGTAACGTTTTTCGTATTACTAGGCCACTATACGCCTCAAATTTATATTTGCTTCTGATAATTATTTATAATCTCACTATATTGATATGTTTGTATACATACACAGACAAATAAATTAAAAATAAAATCTAGATATGATATAGAATAAAATATATTTTTATATTACAACAAAATAATATATGACAATACCTGCAATATAATCATATAATCATAACATATAAAAGCTGTTTTCGGCATTTTTTATATTTTTTCCCTTTTCAATATGTCTTGGTTAACTACAAAAATAACCTATAATGCATACATTGTCACATATCTACTGTCTCTAAATAAAATTATCACAAACCTCTAATTTATGCTTTAATATTTTTATAATACCACATATTATATAACCCTCCAATCACTTTTCCTTATCCAATGATTCATTTAAATAATTATCGTTTTATAAATGTTCATACAATATTTCTGTTATAATTAATGTAATTAGTTTTCAATATATTTTCCTTCTATTTATTTCTTTAATGTAATTTAATGAAATCATGTTTTTAACACGATCTATTGTTTGTCCATATTTTAAGTAGTGAAAATATAATGCAGATCTGTCATTTCTCCACTTAATAGCATTATAATGTTCTTTAGCCCTTTCTTCTAATTGTTTTGTTGTATGTCCATAATAAACCATACTGCAAACATCACAACTATTTTTATACTATACCGTTTTTATATTTTATACCATCTTTTATTTTATAATTCCCTACTAATATATCAAGATTTTTACCATTTGTCCATCCTATTTTAATTTTTTTATGTATATAATTTTTATTTTTTAATAATGTATGATAAATTTTATGAACATATAAAAGATTTACCCATTTTATATTTTCTGGTTCACTATTATTACCTAAATTATATTGTTTATAATTAAACAATATATTTCTAATGCTTCTATAACTAGTATATAAATTTATAAATTGCTATTTTTGCAAAGTCGCTATCTATCTATCCGTTTTATATTTATCATTTTTATTTTTAATTTTTTTTTTTTTAGGACGATTTTTTGTATCCTTGCCTGTTGCGAATTCATAGAAGTTATTTTTTTAAAATTTATCTTCTTTAATGAAGGGTTTTAATATAATGTTATTGACATCAATGTCTATATCTAAATACTTTATTTTGACATCAGCTTCTATAAGTGTAAATTTTATATTATCTATATTATTACTAAGGTAATTATACGTTTTCTTTATAATTCTTTTATAACCAATTATTAATATATCATCAACATATCTAAAGTAATGTATTATATCTTGATTTTCTATTCTATTGTTAAGAATTTTGATTTCTATTTCGTTGATATATATTGACGGCTTTAATTCGCTTTTGCACACCCCTTTATTTATTCCTATGTATACTCTAACATTCACTATTAAATATAAACTATTATGTATTAAAATTAAACCTTCTTCAATAATATTACTTCTAAATCATTAATATGCATAGATAATTTCTGTATTAAATCTTATTTGCAACACTTTACAATCATATGCATAATGTAAATAATTAGTCAACTATCACAGTAACAAAGATTATTAATATTGATTTAGTATATGTCCTGTTCTGCTATTGAATACCATGAATTACCAAGTTTAATTTTATTCAGTTTAATACAGTAGTTTTCATCCATTTAATTTTATTCACTTTATTAATTTGCACATTTTTTTCCCATTATTAATTTCATTTTACTGATATTGTTCAGTTTATTATTTACTATTTCATAAAAATGACTAAATATTTTTTGTTGCAGCAGTATATTAAAGAACTGTAGTGTATATTGAGACATAATCGGCTGGATGTATTCACTGCATGGAAGTGTACATACTTTAGGATTTCTAAAAAGGGAAACCCAGAAGAAATATTTGCTCAATTTAATGATGTACACTTAAATTATAAGTGAATAATATTAAGAAAAATAAGTTATGTTTTTCTCCATCACACTTATTAAATGAGAAAATTAATTACAAGCTGAATTTATGAGATATTTTAAAATTGATATAGTAAATAAGTTTAGTACAATACTGTGTCAATAAATATTTGAATTACTACAAAGTTGTAGTTGAAGCAGAAAGATAGATTCTGTTAAATGTTATCATGTCATTAAATATACTCATGAAAAATTATCTGCTCCCTGCATCAGTCATGACAATGAGCAAATAATAAACAACAGAAACCATGATACTAGAACGTATATGTCATATTCATTTGATTTAAATCAAGAATCAGACTTATGCTGCATCTTTCTAGAACTCTGAGAGACTGCATTTCTATGTTCCATTGTGGCAATTTTTGCTTAGTCATGTATTCAAGTATATGGTCAGTTCACTGAATTTAAATTCAAAAGAAATATATCATTCTACCATAGATTCTTTGTAATATTATACTTACTCAAATGTAAAAACCCATCATTCACAAATTATTCTTAAGTGTGCACTTTGGTCAAATCTTTAAAAAAGTGAAAGATCTAAATCATGTATATTTCCAATCACTTCTGAACCATTTGTGTTCAAAATTTTTAATCCAAATCCGAATATTTTTCATGAACTGTTTGATTGCTGAAAGAAATGTTTACTGGAGATACATTTATTATTAATTTGTAATATATGTCCACAAATAGATACCATTATCTTTTCTATTATTATTTAATTGGTTAGCTCTTTTTATTATTTTGCAAATATATTTGTATAAATAAATATATTTCACAAATGATAAACGTTAGTCACAAATCGTAATTTATGACTTCTGATTGTATAGGACCAACCAGTGATAGATGATAACATATAGAATATTGTGTATTAAATGAGTATTGTTTTTTTTTTGTAATGAAAATTATATTAAAAAGGAAAGAATTGGATAGAGTATGCGATGTGAAACAAAATAAATTATGAAAAATGAAACGGATTGGGCTCAATATAGCTTAACTATTTATTTATTTATTTATTTATCAAGTGTTAAATGTAAAATAATTTCTAGAATTAATCTGTTTAAAAAACTATCTGACTGTATTTCAAGTTGAAATACATATATTTTAAAGACAATTTCCTAGGCATTAACATATTTTTCTGAAGAATAAGAATACTGTTAAAAGGGAAAATGCACAAGTAATATTTTAAATAAATTAAATATTACGGTGATATTTATTACTTCCTGTTGTTTAATTTATTTATGTACCAGATATTAGGGAGGTTATTTCACAGAAAATGTTTACTATGATCATAAACTGTGCTTTCACATCTTTTCAAATTCAGATTGATTTCTTGAATGTTCAAGCAAAAAAAGTTTTAGATGCATAAAAAAATAATATAGAAAATAAATTTTCTGCGAATGTGTTCTATTGTATCAATAGTAAACCAAATTGTTTATGATATTTATAAACGTTACTGAATTACATTATGAGATGCAATACAGCCAATGAATAATGAATTTTTTTTACATGGAATTTAACAGTATTTGCTTTACATAGGGGTTATCAAAAATGAGTCATGTAAAATATAGTAAATAGATTCCATATATGTACATAAATATATAGAAATGAAAAATTTAATAATAGTGTTTCTATTCCTTTGTTAGATTTTCATAATTTTTTTAAAATAATTTTCTGTAAATTCTGAGTTGTCTACAAAAGGAAACTGCATGTCAAATAATGGGATATTTATATAAATTATCTTATAAAAAAACTGTGTTTAATATATTGTGTTGTAAATATTTAATAATAATAATAATAATAATAATAATAATAATAATAATAATAATAATAATAATAATAATAATAATAATAATAATAATAATAATAAGTCAGATGTCACATGACATATATAGCTTGCAATAACCAATATGTAAACTTAAGAGCATGCTAACGCTCTAAACAAACTTTTTTTTTATTATGATAAATGCTACTACAAGAGAAGGCATTCAAATCATCTTTATCTTAAATTGTCCCCATCCCCAGATGACCTATGGGACTTTTCAGTGAGGAGTTGGGACATTAGATTCAAAAAACCAACTAAACCTAAGCATTTATCTAAAAGATACTTCTCAAGAAGAAGATCTAAACCTTTAGACATCTGCATGTCTTTAAAGTCAGCTCTCCAACTGAAAAAATTATATGGGCCTGAACTTAATTCAGATACTTTTTATATTAATAGGCTTAGCCATTTAATTTAGCCAAAGGCCCAACAGCAAAATAATAATGGTAATAATAATAAGTCAGATGTTACATGACTTATATATAGCTTGCAATTACCAATATAAAAACTTAAGAGCATGTTAACGCTGTAAACAAGCTTTTTTTTTTATTATGACAAATGCTACTACAAGAGAAAGCATTCAAATCATCTTTATCTTAGATTGTTCCCATCCCCAGACTGGTTTTGACCTATGGATCTCTTCAATGAGGAGTTGGGACATTAGATTTAAAAAAAACAACTCAAGCTAAGCATTTATCTAAAAGATAATTCTCAAGAAAAACATCTAAACCTTTAGACATCTGCATGTCTTTAAAGTCAGCTCTCCAACTGAAAAAATTATATGGGCCTGAACTTAATTCAGATACTCCATATATTAATAGGCTTAGCCATTTAATTTAGCCAAAGCCCCAACAGCAAAATAATAATAGTAATAATAATAAGTCAGATGCCACATGACTTATATATAGCTTGCAATTACCAATATGTAAACTTAAGAGCATGCTAATGCTCTAAACAAGCTTGAGTTGGTTTTTTTAATCTAATGTCCCAACTCCTCACTGAAGAGACCCATAGGTCAAAACCGGTCTGGGGATGGGGTCAATCTAAGATAAAGATGATTTGAATGCCTTCTCTTGTAGTAGCATTTATCATAATAAAAAAAAAGCTTGTTTATTGTGTTAGCATGCTCTTAAGTTTAAATAATTCAATTCAATTCAATTCAATTCAATATCCATTTATTATGTGCATTTCAACATTTACACTTTAACAGAAATACACAATAAAAAAAAATAATAATAATAATAATAACAATGATAATAATTAAAATTTAAAAAAAAAAAAAAACAATAATAATCAAATACAAGCTAAATACATAAAATTATATATACATATATGTTCATAATTATACATTTAGTTGTTTTTTAACATTCATCACAAATTGATCGCAAAAAATATCAATATTATTAAAAGTTAGATTATATACCATTTGCAATCTATTAATAACTGATTTACCAAAGAAAGTATTTTTACATATACTAATCTTGAAAGTTTGCATTTCTCTTAATAAACGACAAGGTACTTTCAATTCTATTTTTGATATACAGTTACTGACATCAATTTTCCCATCAATCAACTTTTTCAGTAATATCATATCCTTCAACATTCTCCTTTCTTTCAATACTGTTTTGACAGTTTGACATTCACCCATTATTAATTTATTAAATCTTTTTTCAATATTATATATTTTAGACTGAATATTAATCAGATTGAAGTTCCATATACAAGAATTATATTCTAAAACTGTAACAACAAGGGAAAAAAATAACCTATATTTTATGGAAATAGATAAATCTCTCGTATATCTCAAAATACAGCCCATCTTTCTGTATGCTTTATTAATAATACATTTAATATGTGCATTAAAAGTAAAATTGCTACAAAATATAATTCCTAAATCAGATATAGTCTCTTTATATTTAATAACACCATTCTCAATTTTATATTGATAAACAGATTTTTCAGTTTTATTAGTATAGGAAACAATGCATGTTTTATTAATGTTAATCTCCATGTTGTTATACCTACACCATATAATAAAACTATCTATATCCTTTTGAACCTCAATATGATCACTATAAGTAATAATTCTTTTAAATAACTTACAATCATCAGCATAAGTAAGTATCATACTATTTTTTATGCTATGATCAAGATCACACATATAAACATTAAAAAGCAATGGTGCTAATATTCCTCCCTGAGGAACACCTATCATATTATCAAAAAAAAGAGAATTAGTTTTATCCATATGTACATAAGATTTACGACCCCTCAAATAATTGGAAAACCACTCAACTAAATGAGGACTAACACCCAACATTTTAAGTTTATACAAAAGTCTAATATATGAAACTTTGTCAAATGCCTGAGTCATATCAAAATATACAACATCTAATTGCTTCTAATCAGATAAGGCATGAGCAATATGATCAGATATCACCATTAAATTAGTTTCAGCAGATCTACCAGGTAAAAAACCATGCTGATAACTAGGTAATACCTTAATCATATCTACAATAATATTACTATAAATACACCTTTCATAAATTCTAGCAAAAGGTGACAGAATTGAAATAGGTCTATAATTACCAGAATCAGATCTATCCCCTTTTTTAAAAATTGGTACAATCTTAGCTATCTTAAATATATCAGGAATAATAGTTTTCTCAATTGATAAATTAATGATATAATGCAATGGTGCTACCAAACATTCAGCACAGCCCTTGATAATAAAATTAGGAATATTATCATATCCCATAGAAGATTTTGATTTAAGTTTAGAAATTGCAGTAAACACTTCAGGAATTGCAATTTTATTAACATCTATATTCCAAAAACTCTCTTTATTAAATTTAATATCAACCATATTGTCATTACTTGAAGTATCTAAGTACATATTAGTAAAATGATTGATTAGATCATCCATAGAAGGCCTAATTACATTATATCTACAACTTTTACTTCCAACAATATTAAGATCTTTTATATAATTCCAAAACATTTGTGGATTATTCCTAAAATTTTCTTCAACTCTATTTAAATTATTATTATAATCTCTTTTCATAAGAATTTTAGTATAAGCACGAAAACCACTAAATTTCTTATACAATTCTTTATCATTAGTTAGTTTATATAACCTATGATATTTGTGCTTTCTATTTAAGCCCTTACACAATTCCCTAGAAAACCATTTAGGATATTTGTTATTAGTATTTAAATAATGCCTAACAGGAATATATTGATCTAGACAATTTTGAACTATACCAACAAAATTATTTGCCGCTATATTTGGATCATTTTCCATCAAAATTACATTCCAATCAATGTCCTCAAAAGCTTTATAAAGGCCATAATAGTCACCATGTTTGTAATCTCTCGTACTATTTACCATAGGCTTTATATGTTCATGAGAACCATCTATTACAAATTCCAAAGGTGGATGATAAGGATCAGGGGGCAAAAGAGCTTGATCAGCCTCTTTGCACTTCAAATCATTCTTAGTACTAAACAATAAATCCAACATACCACCCCTAAAATTAATAATACTATTAAGTTGAATTAAACTAACCAACTCAACAAAAATTTTTAATCTATAAAGTTTACTATTATCAACATTCTTATTACTATGTCTTGAGTAATCAGCTTCATTAAAATCCCCAACTATAATAATATCATATTTATATTTCACCAATATATCCTCAACCTTAACTAAATATGCATCTAAATCATTCATTGGCAAAGTAGGTCGAAGATATATAGTACCTAACAATATTTTATTTTTATTTTTTAAACTAACTTCAATCCAACAAGATTCAATATTATTATCATTAATAATTATCTGTTTATGCTTTATGTCTTTTTTAATAGAAATCAAAGTACCACCTCCTCTTGTTTCATAATTATAATTTCTATCACATCTATACACACAATACCTATCATCAAATATACTAATATTATCAATTTCTTCTTTTAACCAAGTCTCTGTTAAAAAGATAATATCATATTCATTTAATAACAATTCAAATTTAAAATCAGTTGTCTTAGTTCTAAGATCACGAACATTTTGATAATAACAATTCATGAATTGCTATTTATTACACAGATTATTTTGCAAATTTATATCTTGCACTATAGTGCTAATTTCATCAACATTATCAGTCAATATAATATCTTCTGTCTTTTCTTCAATAATCTTATTAATATTTAATATAGCATTATCCTGTGTACTATCAACATTAAAATTTCTTAAATATTTTAAATATCCATAGAAGGGCAATATGACTGCTGACAAAGGCCAAACGTTACCAACCAAAACTTTATCAGATTCAGATTCCTCTATAGATAAATAAAATGAAGAATATTTTTTAGATTTTGTATTCAGTTTATAACACACACTATTTATATCTAAAACATTTTTCAAATGAGCAGTCACATCTTCAACAGAAGAGTGTCATTATCCATTCTAGTTAGAAAAAAAAATTTAAATTTCTTTCTTGTCTTAACAGCTTTTAAAACATGATTAACCTGATTTCCTATAATAGGTGAAGAACTTGAATTTTTAATATTTTTATTCTTATTTTTACGATAAAATACGTTTTAAACCATCCTTTTCTTTATCTCACAACTTTCAAATAAAAGGCATATGAGTTTTAGAGGTGTATCTTGATTAGAAATCCCAGACGATTTATCTGATGTTACTTTGTTTTCATATCTGACTGACCAACCTTCACTTTAATTGCTTTATTCTGCTGTTCATTAAATTTAGAACTTGATCTATCAGTGACACTAAAAACTGCCTCCTTTTTTAATTGATCAACTCCTTCACTTCTATTTATAGTAGAAAGTGGAGGGAAATTTAAATCAGAAACAATAGTTGCTTTTCTTTGTGCTTTAAAATAAGTGACTTTCTTTTTTATTAAAAACAACAGAATTTCTGTCTGTGCTTCTAAATCATTATTTTTATTTATATCCAAATTATTAGATGCATTTAATAACATATTTTTTATCGTAATATTTTCTTCTTTCAATAATTTATTTCACTTGATAAATCTACAATATTTAAAATTCTTTCAATAAAAACGAGATTTGTCACAAGAAAACAATTATTATCCATTTTGATAATTTTTTCTCCTTTATCAAAATCACGATTAGATATATTATTTCTTTATTTAGAATGTCATTACCTTCTTTCCTAATAATAATAATAATAATAATAATAATAATAATAATAATAATAATAATAATAATAATAATAATAAGAAGAAGAAGAAGAAGAAGAAGAAGAAGAAGAAGAAGAAGAAGAAGAAGAAGAAGAAGAAGAAAAAGAAGAAGAAGAAAAAGAAGAAGAAGAAAAAGAAGAAGAAGAAGAAGGAGAAGAAGAAGAAGAAGAAATATACCATTTTGTTACAGCTCGATGAGAATATCATGATACACCAATAAAAGTAGATGGAAAACCTGTCCCATGTCATAGCAATTCTGACTGCCATACGTATTACGTATGCATTAACAAATTATGCTATGCCCAAATCATGTGTCATGTAAACACTGTAATTTTAATAAAGATTTCTACAACTAAATATATTTATTTCAACATATATATATATATATATATATATATTTTTTTTTTTTTTTTTTTTTTTTATTTAAAAATAATAAGAAAAATAGTGCCTAAAGGTAATCTGGGATAATGATGTAATTAAGTTCCAACCAGTAACCACCTAAACATTCACAGTAAAGTCTACTAATCAATATTTTTGACTGGTGTCAAGGCAACCTTCACACCTTTTTCATTGTATCAATATTTCATACTCTGTAGTCAAGTTGCAAGCTTTAAGTGTTCATATATATTCAATGGACCATTAGTAAGAATGGATTTCCATTCTGTTTATTAAAAGGTGTGAAGGTTGCCTTGACAGCAGTGCAAAATATTGATTACTAGATTTTACTATGATTGTTTAGGTAGTTACTGGTTGGAACTTAATTATATATATATATATATATATATATATATATATATATATATATATATATATATATATATATATATATATATATATATATATATATATAGCTGCTTTAACCTAACCTAAAGATGCAGGTAAAGGGGATTCGAACCTCACTTACATCTCCAGATTGTTACTAAGCGACTTGCTCCCCAAACTTCACTGGAATTTATTCCTAATGTATACCTGGTGGTCAAGAGAAGACAAGACTCTAAGGAGGAATTTGAACATGTATATAATGATTAGGTTTATAGAAGAAAACAATGCTGGAAAGTTTTAATATTAGTGTATGAAAGACAAAAGAAAAACTATATTATTTTACATTTGCAGAGTACAACAAATTGATTAATTAAGCTGCAGGCTACTTCTCTGCAACTATATCCAGATATGAAAGAAAGACCCTTTAAAATGACTTCACATTATAAGTTGGAAACATTTCTAGCCAATGGACAGGTTACATAATTGAAAGAGGAAGACAGACATAATTAACACTATGGGGAGAGTACATGATTCGAATAGCCATCCAAACTTAATAACATATTCTTAGGAAAGCATTGAAAATACAGTCCTCTACTACTAACAAAAATTCAATAGTGTCTTCCCCATGGATATTTTTACTAGTGATTTAGATACTTCAATAATATTCTGCAGAGAAAGTCTTTGAAATAAATATAAATATAAAATATTGCAGACTAAGATGACAGAATATTGTGGGAAATGATGAGTCCTGAGGCACAAATGGCTATCAAAAAGCTAACATGAGACTGGATAGCTCTCCACCTCTAAACTGTGTTACTGAAAATGGAATTTGTTTGCTAACCATGCGATCCAAATTCAGGCATGGAGCTTTGTTGCTTATGTCCAGTTATATATATATTGTAACGATATATAAATATGTCGTTACATTAATTTAAAATAAAAACTTAAAAGTTCGCAAATAAAAGTAAAAAACTAAACACTAAAATTAAAATGTTTGTTAAACGTATATACATTTGCACAGAGGCCAAACTTTAAAAATATATTTTTTTAAAAAAAAAAAAGTATTTGAACATACGTTTTTATAAAAAAAGTACAAGATTTAAAAATAAAAACAGGTATTAATTAATGTAATCTGTAAATGGAAATGATTGTTTATAAATTGTTTGAAAAGCAGGCTAGCCTTGGGCTCTTGTATAATTAAAATGATCTGATGAAAGATAGATAAAAAAATAAAGACAAATTAGCTTGACCAATGGAAGCACCAAGCCTTGGCTTGGACCCTAACGAAAGTGATGGATTAGTGATGTTTTGTTGATTGAATCTGTGTGGATAATATAAAAAGAGAAATACAGTTTTTTTGGACAGTGCCAGCATTTTGTGTTTGAGAGATATGGTAGGACACACATACCACACTCTCTATTTAAAAAAAAAAATTAAAAGACTGTGATACCTTGAACCAGCTATTGCCATCTGCAGAACATTATCTTCCAATGGAGGCATCTCGGATATTAAAAGCAGAAAGCTGGATTCTTCTACAGTGAGCTATGAACTTTACAAATTAACAACAACAAAAAAAAGTAATTAAGAACTTTCATCATTGTTTTTTTAAAGATTCAGCTAATTTAAATTTTAAAATGAACTCTTATTTGATTTTCAAATTAATAATTGATTGTTTAAATTTATATAGTTAAGTTTTGCTAAAATCATTTCCATTTTTATTATTTTTATTTGTAATAATATTTATTGTAGAAATTATTAAATGCATTACATTTAAGTTGGGTATAGATGTTGCATAGATTCGTTAGCAGTTGATTATGTTGTGGTTTTCACAGTCGATTAGAACATATAAGTCAACAATGTCACTGCGGTGTCTTATGATGAACACCAAAGGGTCTTCTGTATTCCCTCAGCAATTGACGTTATCGATTGACTTTGTATTTTGATCGGTTGTGTTTAAATTGGAATGTTTTTGACCATGGAATCTGTGCAGCCGAGCTATACTTGACATTATAAAACAAATTGTATAAAAATAATCTGTGTGAACGTATTTAAATGTTAAATTTAAGTCGGGTGTGAATGGCTATATAGTTTTGTAAAGTTATATTAAGGGAGGGTAATCTTAGGTTATTCATTTCGTAGTTGAATTGGTTCAATGGATTGGATATATTTGTGTAATTGTAGATGTAGTATAAGATCTGCTATGGGCAGGATTATATATATACGCCACACACCTTCTGTTTGCCTATTAATGGGTTTGTAAGACGGAAAAGGACCGCAGTCCATTCCTATGGAGTTTTATGTTTATTGTTTTACTCGCCAACAGATGTAACAATCCTGTTGGTGGAGAGACAATGTCTTCTCTAATTCTACTTACTGATCAGATGTACATTCCTGACAGTATAGTATTTTGTGTTGTCGTATTTTCATGCTACATTGAATACATAAATGTATCAGATGGATTGGCGCTGGTTTGATTGCGAAATTTGTTGCCGAACGTTAAATCAGGGAAGAATATTTACTTTTCAAATGCAGATCTATGTAGTCTATTCATACTCGACTATTTAAATAAATATTAAACTCATGGTTGTAATTTACTTAAATGTAAAACTAAAAATTAATAGAAAAATCTAAAATGTTGAATTTATTCCTCAAAATTTAAATGTTATTTTATATGTGCGTAAATAAATATTTTTATGTGTTAATTTCTGGCAGTGGCTTTTATTCTTTTTACATTTAAGATATAAAATTTATATTTTATTATCTCTGCTACTCCTCTGAGCTAGTGACTTGGGCTAACAAAATAAATATTTAAATAAAGTGGAATCTCAATAGCACATATCTGCCTACTCTATAAATTTTTCTAGGTTTAAATGCCTAGATGGCACCCTGTTAATTGCAGATACGTAGATTGCTGTCTTTCTTGCAATGATATAGATTGCAGAGGCTTCTACTATGTGGTGATGCTGAACTGAGATCAGACCCATATAGCTATCTGGTTTGCTATGCTGAGTTTGAAGACATTACTTGTCTAAAAAATTCACGCTTGCAAGCTGAATAGAAATTGTTTCATAAACGCTCAGAGTTTGTGTTTAGATCTAGTTTCTTTATTCCTGTCTTTCACTGATGATATCAAATAGCTTGAAATCATGATCTGAAAGTGGAATTATAGTTAGAGATAGTGAATATTACTCTGACGTTTATGTAAACAAAACATACGCTTGATCGGTGTTTTTGGTAGAACGCCATCTGAAAGTGGAATTATAGTTAGAGATAGTAAATATTACTCTGATGTTTATGTAAACAAAACATACGCTTGATCGGTGTTTTTGGTAGAACACCATCTGTGGACATAAATACAAGCATTAGCAAGTTTATTAACTTGCATTTTTGTTTATCATAAATGTACCTTTGAGGTCTTTCTTGCAATGATATAGATTGCAGAGGCTTCTACTATGTGGTGATGCTGAACTGAGATCAGACCCATATAGCTATCTGTTTTGCTATGCTGAGTTTGAAGACATTACGTGTCTAAAAAATTCATGCTTGCAAGCTGAATAGAAATTGTTTCATAAACGCTCAGAGTTTGTGTTTAGATCTAGTTTCTTTATTCCTGTCTTTCACTGATGATAGCAAATAGCTTGAAATCATGATCTGAAAGTGGAATTATAGTTAGAGATAGTGAATACTACTCTGACATTTATGTAAACAAAACATACACTTGATCGGTGTTTTTGGTAGAACGCCATCTGTGGACATAAATACAAGCATTAGCAAGTTTTTTAACTTGCATTTTTGTTTATCATAAATGTACCTTTGAGGTCTTTCTTGCAATGATATAGATTGCAGAGGCTTCTACTATGTGGTGATGCTGAACTGAGATCAGACCCATATAGCTATCTGGTTTGCTATGCTGAGTTTGAAAACATTACGGGTCTAAAAAATTCACACTTGCAAGCTGAATAGAAATTGTTTCATAAACGCTCAGAGTTTGTGTTTAGATCTAGTTTCTTTATTCCTGTCTTTCACTGATGATAGCAAATAGCTTGAAATCATGATCTGAAAGTGGAATTATAGTTAGAGATAGTGAATACTACTCTGACGTTTATGTAAACAAAACATACGCTTGATAGGCGTTTTTGGTAGAACGCCATCTGTGGACATAAATACAAGCGATAGCAAGTTTTTTAACTTGCATTTTTGTTTATCATAAATGTACCTTTGAGGTCTTTCTTGCAATGATATAGATTGCAGAGGCTTCTACTATGTGGTGATGCTGAACTGAGATCAGACCCATATAGCTATCTGGTTTGCTATGCTGAGTTTGAAGACATTACGTGTCTAAAAAATTCACGCTTGCAAGCTGAATAGAAATTGTTTCATAAACGCTCAGAGTTTGTGTTTAGATCTAGTTTCTTTATTCCTGTCTTTCACTGATGATAGCAGATAGCTTGAAATCATGATCTGAAAGTGGAATTATAGTTAGAGATAGTGAATACTACTCTGACATTTATGTAAACAAAACATACGCTTGATCGGTGTTTTTGGTAGAACGCCATCTGTGGACATATATATATATATATATATATATATATATATATATATATATATGGATCTATATATATATATATATATATATATATATATATATATATATATATAAGATGAGATCCATATTTTATTAATCTTCATTGCTATCTTGAGGTGGGTATGCTGGCTTATGTAGACATGGCGAGTAAATTGCTGAAATGTGCAGAGACATACCCACAGATCACCCAGTATACAATATAATATAAATAAGGTCCAACAACCATTAAATTTAAAAAAAAAATCTTTAGTTGGTAAACATATACAAAACATTATAATAGTTTAACCAAAAAAAAATCCCTTATCAAATAATTGTTATTTTATTTGCCAATACAATTAAATCACTTAGGCAAAGGAGGTGGACATGTTAAAAAAATTAGTTAATATTCAGCCATTCCATGACACAGTTAATACAAATCTTTTTCTATAACTTTAATATTGATAAATATGGGAGACTGTACTCTCTCTTTTGCAGCTAGATGAAAAATAATAGTTTTGTTATTTTACATCCTTAAAAAATACATGTATATTTTTGTAACCTTTTTGAATTGAATTAAGGATATGGCAAAGAAATATAGGTAAGGGCTTTTTTTTTTAACAAAAGAAAACTAAATCAAATCTTTAATCATTAAATCTTAAGTCCTATACCAATTAACTAGAACTTAATAGTTAACACTGCATTATTAATCAAGGGGGGGGGGGTGATTTCTGCATTTTTTTTTTGTTTTTAAAACTTATACCTAAAATGAAATGCTTAATTATAAGTGTATAATGGCAACCAAGTTTAGTGAGGCATTTTCACCTAACTTAAGAAGATTCATTTCCATTATACGTATTAAGCCCAATATCAATATCAATTACAATATTTAAAAAAAAAAACAATTTTCAACATGTTTAAATCAAAAAACTATATATATATATTGAGAAAACACAAACACATTTCAAATAAGAGAATAGTTACCAGTAACTAGAGTGCATGTGGAAAGATGGGTTCCATTGCAGTTGCATGGCAGTTCCTTTTTTTTAATTAATATTTGCATAGAAAGAATTAATTACTAAAGGGCAAGCATTTGTCAGGAATTTCTTGGTTTTCCAGGTGGCTCACATCTTTATGACTCCGGTCCCACTGATGGAAGAGTGAAGGCAAAAAAAAAACTACCCCAGCATTTCTGTAGAGTAACAAAGTTCTGGATTTGCATACATGTAGAACAAATAATCTATAGCAACAATGAAAAGGTAGCAAGCAGGAATTCAAAAATGAATTCTTTATTAAAAGAATAATTTGCAGCCGATTCTAGAAATTCTTAATATAAGAGTCCTTAGCAAGAGTTTCAGCAGATTTTTCAGATTGAATAACAAAAGAAATATTTTTTATTTATACTACTTACCCCCAATTGTGTTTTTAATTAAACTAGTTATTAGTATTGTGTGGTTTCAAATATTCCCCTGTTATCTATTTTCTTTTGATTAAAATCTTTCATAAAATAATTGCATTTTTTGGGGTTATGTTTAATTATGAAAATTTATCTTATCTCTTTCTGCCATAATATTAATGAAAAATTAAAAAAAAGTCTCTTATTTTTTATACTTTATTTCTGTAACTTTTCACTCTATTAAAATAATTTCGCTTAAAATAATATATAACTGTTGATGCAGATCATTATCTAAGTTTGGAAAAAAAGATGCATTCACAGTTGTTGGACTTAGGGTCTTAGTTAATCCACGGTGAATGGTGAACCCAGTATATATATATATATATATATATACTGGGTTCTCCATATATATATATGAAATTATTCATATATATATATATATATATATATATATATGCATACTTTCATATTCCTAGAATCCATTAAAAAACAAGTAAAAATGACTAAAGCTACATTTTTGCAGAGTGAAACAGAGTGATGTGGAAGGAGCACTCCTATTACACAGTACATTTGTGTATTTACATAAAATAATACTGATATATACATTATTTTTTTAGAAAAACTGAAATTTATCATAATACTGATATATGGATTATATATATATATATATATATATATATTAAAAGAAACTGAAGGTATATAATAATACTGATTAATATATTGGGGTAAAACCCATAGATTCATTTATGTTCTAGTTTAAAAGTTTTGCCACTATGGGGTTTTGTCCAATGGTTTTGTCCAATGGTTATTTTCCAAGTAGGTCCAGAACAATCGGTTCAGCTCTCTCATGACTCTCTCACAAGAATTTGACTGAGGATTTCTTATTGTTGTTAAAATATATTTAATTCCCTGTTAAGCGCATCCCTTCTGTCCATTGTCAAGATGTGAATGCTGACCCATGGTCTAAAAGAATGTTTTGGTTTGCCTATTTCAACAAACTGTTTTGAATACAGAACCTTGAGTGTGCTACATGTGTCTGTCTGCCATACAGGTTATGCTGATACATACTTCAACAATATGTCAGACATCATGAAAAAAAATTTAAAGTGGTTAAAAGCAGTTAACAATCCATAGTGATCCACTGGCAAAAGATCATTTGTACCCATAGTTAGTATTGGAGTAACTGTTACCTTGTAAGGCTGGATAGGGTGGTTACTCTGGGCACAGATCATACATTCCTTACATTTGGTCAGGATACTATACTACATTGCTTTCCAATGGAACTGATGATGGGTGGCACTTTCAGTTTTCCAAAGGCCATAATGCCCACATAGTTTGTGCACATGTTCAATAAGCCACTTTCTAATTGCCTGGGATACTAGAAATTTTCCAAGGGTTTGCTGAATAGTGTGTGTTCTATACATCAAGTTTATTATTTTTGATCTGGTAAGTTGTCTTCAATTCTGGTACCCCACCTTTCTCCAGGCTTTCAATGATAGGTCCATATTTTATGTCCATTTTTTGCAACATGGCCAAGTTTTACAAATTGTGTTCTATGAAGTTATCCACACCAATGAACATTGTTGCTATAAACATTTCTTCTGCTACCAAGTTGTGTGGTTGTACTTCTAATAGGTGAAAGCTCAAAATGTCTGCTAGTATATTCTCTGTTCCAGGACAATGACTTACTTTATAATTAAATTGTTGTAAAAACAGACTCCATTTTATGAGATGATCATTGGTAAGATATCCTCTATTTTGTAACTCAAGGCATCTATGGTCAGTGATGGTTATTACTTCCAAACCTAATAAAAACTGTTTAAACCTCTGGCATGCCCATACTATAACCAGAGTGCCCTTTGGAGGGTTCAACTTCTGTTCTGCTCATCGATTTGAAACAACACTATTCCCAAACCCTTTTTGCTACTGTCAGTTTTTAAATAAAAGGGATGAGTGAAGTCAGGATAGTGCAATATCACAGTTTGAAGAATTTTTTTCTTATTTTTTTTTCAAAATCCTGCTCATGATCTATCAAGCATTTCCAATGGTTGTCTTTTTTAAGAGGTTGAGTAATAAGGATGTGTCTTATGTAAAGTTTGTATAGAATTTATGGTACATATTGCATATGCCAATAAATGACCATATTTATTTACTATTAGTAGGTGTGGGAAAATTCTTAATGGCTGTTATCATGTCCGGGTGGGATAAGATTCCTTGCCCATTAACTAAATGTTCCAGAATGGTAATCTCTTGTATAGTGAAATAACTTTCAGTAACATTTATTGTAATGTTCTTTGCCATGCATTCTTGTAAGAATTTTTTTAAATGTAGTAAGTGTTCAGCTACATCACTGTAAGCAATGACCACATCACTAACATAGTGTACCATGTGTATCTTTATTTCTTCTGTTAGGTCCTGATCTAGGCAATGTATTAATCTATCATCACTGTTGATTAGTCCCAATGGCATCCACTTGAATACATATGTATACCCTTCATATATGAATGCTGTATATTTCCTGTCCCATGGATCAAGAGCAAATTGCCAATAACTTGATGTTAAGCCCAGCATGATGAAAATTTTCTTATTGGTGAGATGAGTGAAAACATGTTCTAAAGAAAGAAATATGTCTCTTTCAGGAATAGTAATGCTATACAATTTTCTCACAACCAGACACACTCATGTAGATCCATTTTTTTAACTGGTACAATAAAACTGTTGTAAGGTGATGCCCTTTTTATCATGCTTTTAATTGGGTTTCCACTTCTTACTTTACTGATAAATAGGTCTCTTCCTTGACTTGTATCCTATGCACACATCCTTTTATGATTCCAGGAACTATAGAAAATGCTCTTTCATTTTCTGATGGCATTCTGCTTAGTTTCATTTTATCCACCTCAAGGTCAAATGATGACTGCTTTATTTTCTCTTCTATTTATCCCAAGTCAACTACCTCTTGTATACATCCTACTTTGATAGCATTATGGTTTGTTTGACTACAGAATGGTACTCCATCTTCATAAAACTGAATAATCTTCTTAGCATAGTTTGTCTCTGATTGATGTTCCCCATAATATTGGATACCAATAGTGCATTTTATATAAGTCCTGCCATTATCAACAATGGATGTATTGCTCTAGTAGATCTTATTTCTATGTCCAGCCACACTTGATGGTTTATAATTTTATCCCTTTTGCTGTTTGCAAACCTTATTTGAGTGAACAGCAAGGGCAAGGTGGGTAGAGTCTTTACTCTTTCTGTACCATCATACCATTATTTTGACACAAGGGACACTTGACTGCCTGTGTTCAGTAAAGCAATCATTGGGAAATCTCATATTACTTCAACTTTGGACAAACTTGGTATGGTGATGGGTGATGGGGTTTCTTCTCCTCATATATAATTGTTGCTGTGTGTGTCCCTTTATCCTGCATATTCTTTTACAAATTTCTGAAATCCACAGAGGTAAGGAATTCTACCATTTGTTCTATCCCATAGTTGTGACAGGCCAACATCAGTGGCTGTAGGTAGAGGGGCATATTGTGCCTTATAGTTCTAATGATATGCCCTTCTTACAATGAGAAAACTTCTAATAACTTCAACACTGATGCCTGACAAAGGAAAAAATGAGTGTACATTTCTCTCATGAAAATGCCATATTTATCCTGTGATATCTGGTGTAATATCTTGTTTTGCCATTTCTCACCACAGAAAATCCTGAGCAAAGCAACACAGTAATCTCTGAATTTAGTTGTTTTATGGCTGTCCACCAATCCTGGGTGGATCCATGCACCCGGTTAACTGCAATTGATAGTTTTTCATCTCCTCTAAGTTTTTTAGACATAAACAGCTGCTGTAACCTCTCCAAGTGCACCATGGGGTTGTCTCCTATGTTACCCCAAAAAGTTTTGATGTGGATAAATCTTGCCACCATTGGGTTGTCTGTTCTTTCCATGATGTTTATGCTTTCTTTATTTTCACATTTAGTACTTTCTTTATTCACATTTTTAAGACACTCATTTAATAACTGATTCTCTTGTATCAGTTTTGCTTCATTGTTTCTCTTGTTTCATCCTGTTGATTTCTGCTCTATATTGTGTACAATCTTCTTTGCATTCTTAAACTTTATTAACATAGTTTTCATCAATTATCATACCTATTGTGGTTCCGGTGTATCTATGTCTCCTTCTGAGCTATACATATTTTCTAGAGAAAAATGAATAGATAAAAAAAATTAAAAAAATTGGTTTGCTGTTAATTTTTAGTCTTTGTACTAGTTCTGTCTTTAAACTTATTTTTATTTTTCTACTTTTGCTTTTCAAAAAAGTTTTGCTTCACTCTCCCAACCATCCCTGCAACTGTCATATTTTTTAACTGCCAGCTTTCTAGCTATTTCTTATCCTATCCATAGTTCCTCCCTGATTTGTGTTTATTTATTTATTTACTATCCTGTTCTGTATGTTGTATATGTGGCTATAACTATGGGTATTTGATATACACTTCAGTGAATTATGATTACTACTGTCTGTGGTGGTGGGTAAAAAAACTTTACTTGAGCCCACCTTTTCTCTGCTCCTTCTTTGATCATTCTGTATGCCTTCCTAGCAAAAGAAAGAAAAAATATTACTATCTGATTTGATTTTAATTTTCAACTGAACTGATTGATTTCACATCTTGCAGAACATACAACTGATATAAAACACATAAAGTGCAGGAGAACAGTGCAGGAGAACAATATATACACTTCTGTCATTCACTATTACTTATTTACAAAAAAAACACATTCAAAAAATTCTACTGATCATGAAATTTCCATTATCATATCACAGGGTTTATCTCTAAACAGTAAGGCCACTATTGGGATGTCAGATTATACAAAAAAACTGTAATGGTATGAAAAGTAGAGCTGTTTTAACCTAACCTAGAGATGCAGGTAGAGGTGGTTCGAACCTCACCAACTTTTCCAGATTGTTACTAAGCAACTTACTCCCGAAACCTCACTGGAATTTATTCATAATGTATGTCAGTGGTCAAGGAGAGACAGGATTCTAAGGAGACATTTGAACATGTATATAATGATCAGGTTTATTGAAGAAAACAATGCTACAGAGTTTTAATAATAGTGAATGAAAGACGAAAGAAAAACTTTATTATAGTATATTTGCAGAGTACAATGAATTGATTATTTGAGCTGCAGGCTATTTCCCTGCAACTATATCCAGATATGAAAGAAAGACCTTTTAAAAATGACTTCACATTATAAGTTGGAGACATTTCTAGCCAGTGGACTGGTTACATGATTGAAAAAGAAAGGCAGACATAATTAACACTGTGGAGAGAGTACATGATGTCAAGAACCAGCCAAACTAACTAACATATTCTTAAGAAGCTTTGAAAATACAGTCATCTGGTACTACCAAAAAATTCAAGCTTGTAGAGGAATTGGCAATCCTCACTATTTATAACTTACAAGCTTAAGAGATAGGGTCATGTGATCTATGAATTGATCTATGACTCTTATTTTGACTATTTATAGTCTCTGCCAAAAGGTCTTATGCAATTTTATACTGCTATGACTACTAATATATGGTATGGCTGAAGATCTATCAGCCCCATATAGCTATTTGAGTTGGCTAGCTGGGTTTGAAGACACATAGATGTCGGAAAATTTCAGATTTTCCACTCAATAGATAACTTTTAGCTAAGTGCTTAGCTTTGGGTTGGTATTTTTAGATCTAGTGTCTGAAGCTACACTGACACCTCTCTGAGGAGTGCCAAAGCACGAAACCAAGGTCAAGGGTTTGGGGAGAAGTTCCTGACAGAGATATTTTAAGTGCTGGCTCTGGTTAAGCATTTATCATAAAGCTTGTAGAGGAATTGGCAATCCTCACTATTTGTAACTTACAAGCTTAAGAGATAGTGTCATGTGGTCTATGAATTGATCTATGACTCTTATTTTGACTATATACAGTCTGCCAAAAGGTCTTATGCAATTTTATATTGCTATGACTACTAATATATGGTATGGCTGAAGATCTATCAGCCCTATATAGCTATTTGAGTTAGATAGCTGGGTTTGAAGACATGTAGATGTCTGAAAATTTCAGATTTTCCACTTAATAGATAACTTTTAGCTGTGGGTTGATATTTTTAGATATAGTGTCTGAACCTACCCTGACACCTCTCTGAAAAGTGCCAAAGCACGAAACCATGGTCAGGGGTTTGGGGAGGGGTTCATGACAGAGATATTTTAAGTGCTGGCTCTGGCTAAGCATTTATCATAAAGCTTGTAGAGGAATTGGCAATCCTCACTATTTATAACTTACAAGCTTAAAAGATAGGGTCATGTGATATATGAATTGAACTATGACTCTTATTTTGACTATTTATAGTCTCTGCCAAAAGGTCTTATGCAATTTTATATTGCTATGACTACTAATATATGGTATGGCTGAAGATCTATCAGCCCCATATAGCTATTTGAGTTGGATAGCTGGGTTTGAAGACATGTAGATGTCTGAAAATTTCAGATTTTCCACTCAACAGATAACTTTTAGCTAAGAGCTTAGCTTTGGGTTGGTATTTTTAGATCTAGTGTCTGAACCTACCCTGACACCTCTCTGAGGAGTGCCAAAGCACGAAACCATGGTCAGGAGTTTGGGGAGGGGTTCCTGACAAAGATATTTTAAATACTGGCTCTGGCTAAGCATTTATCATAAAGCTTGTAGAGGAATTGGCAATCCTCACTATTTATAACTTACAAGCTTAAGAGATAGGGTCATGTGATCTATGAAATGATCTATGACTCTTATTTTGACTATTTAATCATTAAATCTCAAATTGTATCCCAATTAACTAGAACTTAATAGGTAACACTGCATTATTAATCAGGGACGGGAGACAGAATTTGCAGTTCTGCATTTTTGTTTCTTTTTTTGTCTTTAAACATATAAATAATATAAAATGCTTAATTATAAGTGTATAATAGTGACCAAGATTAGTGATGCATTTTCATCTAACTTAAGAAGATTCATCATCATTATACTGTATCGGTTCTTCGATCTGTCTGTTTCAATACGTATTAAGACCATTATCAATTACAATATTTTAAAAAAAAATTACAAAATGTTTCAATAAAAAAAAAACAATATCTAGATTTACTTTGAGAAAAGACAAACACATTTCAAATAAGAGGATAGTACCAGTGATGAGAGTGCATGTGTCAAGATGGGTTCATTGATGTTGCATGGCAGTTCCTTTTTTAATTCATATTTCCATAGAAAAAATTAATTACTATGACGTAAGCATTTTCCAGGCATTTTCTTGGTTCTTGGGCTGCCTCACATCTTTAGGACTCCAGCCCCAGAGATGGGAGAATGAAGGTAAAGAAAATTACCCCAGCATTTCTGCAGAGTAACAAAGTTCTGGATTTGAATACATGTAGAGCTAATAATATACACAACAATGAAAAAGCCGCAAGCAGGAATTCAAAAATGAATTTCTTTTTTAAAAGAATTTTTCCAGCCGATTTTAGTAATTGTTAATATAAGAGTCCTTACTAAGAGTTTCAGCAAATTTTCAGATTGAAGAACAAAAAAAAACTTCTTTATTTATACTACTTGTCCCCAATTGTGTTTTTAATTAAACTATTTATTAGTAGCCAATTGTTTCAAATTATCCCCTGTTATTTATTTTTTAAATTAAAATCTTTCATAAAATAATTGCATTATTTAATGAGTTTTGTTTAATTTATAACTGCATTATTTAATGAGTTTTGTTTAATTATGAAAAATTATCTTATCTCTTTCTGCCATCATATTTTAAAAGTAAAGAAATTTTTTTAAAAAATTGCCTTATTTTTTTATACTTTATTTCACTAACTTTTTCTTCTCTTAAAATAATGTCTCTTAAAATAATATATAACTGTTTATGCAGGTCATTCTTTTAGTTTGAGAAAAAAACATACATTCACTGTGGTTGCACTTAGATTCATAGTTAGTCCTCAGTGAGTGGTGAAGCCAGCATTTGAATTATTGTATATATTTGCACAGCTTCAATATATATATATATATATATATTAAAACAGGGCTGAGTTCGATCCCTGTTTCAAAAAGTAAAATCGTCTATATATGCAT
The DNA here is from genome assembly GCA_028023455.1 of Epiperipatus broadwayi. Classification (NCBI taxonomy): domain Eukaryota; kingdom Metazoa; phylum Onychophora; class Udeonychophora; order Euonychophora; family Peripatidae; genus Epiperipatus; species Epiperipatus broadwayi. Next base: position 4,697,251 of record JAQFVV010006271.1, read on the forward strand.
CAATATAGCCCGATTTATTAAATTTAATTTTTTTTCATATTTATATTTCCTTTTTAGTATATAAATAAATTTATAATTCTAAATAGGTATTTAGAAAAGGTTAAAGTAAACAGAAGAGGGGGGGTATGTGAGCTCATTTTTTCTTGAAAACACACGTATATATTTTGCTAGATAAATATATATATATATATATATATATATATATATATACGTGTGTATAACTGCATATATATATATATATATATATATATATATATATATATATATATATATAAAGTATAATGCAGTTATGGAAATATACTTTATTTTTCAAGATGGAAACTTTTCAATTTCATTTTTGGAAAAGTTAAATGAAAAAAGATATCAAAAATAACTTGATTGATATTTAAGGAATTTAATTAGTGAGATTTAAGTTTAGATTCAAAAGAATTTTGATTAAAACAAAAGAAGAACAAAATTAGATTTGGAGGTGTAAAACGTTTTTGTTCAAAAAAGAATACAGATTTTTGAGTGGCAGAACTTGCTAAAAAGAATTCATTCTATTGCTGATTTTTGTAAGGAGTGCTGCGAGAGAGATTTCTGGAGAGAAATGGAGAGTAGAAAGGAGGGCAAGCTGGCTTAAAAAAGCATAAGTGTGCCAGGTAGTGCAATCCTGCCCAATGAAGGTCCGAAGGTAGCTGCAGAATAAGTAACCATTGAAGATAGAAACATATTGATCTGAAGTCTAAATAAAAAAAAAGAATGGATTCAACAAGCAAGAATATAGGACAGTCAGAATAAATAATTCAATTTGATCGCCATTACATATTTGCTATAAAAAGGGGTCAAAATGAATGGAATTTTTCACTTTTAATAATCCATCATTTTTCCTGGGGAAGAAATAAAATGCAGGTATGTAGACATTCAACAATATGTAATGTGTTCCAGATAGCAATTGTTTCTTTTAATTTTTCACAAACTTTCTTTACAAACTTCATTATCATGAATGATATGCAAAAACTTTTTTTTTTTAAAAAAAAGGAAAGAATCAAAGAAAAAAAAGAAATGATTTTCTTACTGGTATGAACTGATATATGATTTATTCATGTGATTTTTTTTTTAATATCTAAGCAGTATGTGTATGCATGTGTTTTTTTTAAACAAAGAGCACAAAATATTTAATCATGGTAAAATAAAAATATACAAAATTTAAAAATGACATGAATGTTTATTGGTATTGTTTATTCAGGACTGTTTTTATAAAAGTAGAAAGAATTTAGAATAGTATATCAAGCATATTAAAGTATAGTAACCTCCTCCCTCATAGATTTCCATCAATTTGTCAATCACTTGCCCTGAGTAGAGCTAGTCCAAGGCATTTCCATATTGGTATTCCTGCTCTCCCAGCATAATTCTTATAGTAATATAAGATTGGCACTTGAAGTCATAAATTGATGCTCATAAATAAGATGGGTGATAAATGGAATAATTTTCAGAATACATTTAAGACTAAATATTTTTTTAACAATTACACATATACATGTATCATTATATAGATACTCACAATCTTACAAATGGTCCTATGTATGCGTAAGATTTATATGGAAATTGTAACATCACTTTACAATGGCATCCCAACTATAGGGTATTCGAAGAGTGGAAAGTATGAAGGATGGAGTGTAGAAGTTAAGCATAAAAAAGAAAAGTAAATACACAGATATATATAGAAAAAAAATTAAAAAATAAATGGAAAAAAATAGTCAAATGTCAAACGTTAAAATGTAGTTTATTGCATTTTAAAGTAAGAGAAATCGGAAAATAAACAATAGAGTGGATTAGTTAGTTAGGAAAGTTAAGTATGCAGCATGGTGCTTTGGGGGAGGAAAAGTAGGCCTGAAAATTGGTTTTTAATTATTTCTTTTATTTTTTTAGGTTGTGGGTTCAATATTTATTGAAGTTATTATAGAGGCAGTTATATATATTGACATATATAAAGTAATGGTTTATACATGTGTTTGCAAGTTTGTAACTATAGAGAATAAATAAGTTGTGGCTGTGAAGCTTTGGGAGGAAAGTGGTCTAAATCTGATAGGGGGAATATGGAGTTGCCTGCTGGTTCAGGCATGTGGTGTGTTGTGTTCTGTGTATAGCTGCTTTTATTTCCAACATGGTTGGAAAATTCCGAATAAGAATTGGACATTTGTCCTAGTTACCCACACCCATAAGACTCAGAAGCAGCAGAGTGTGAATTTCAATTAAAACTTACAAATCAGTTTCAAGTATTAGTAAATTTTGAACATGATTCAGATTTGAATGAAATTAATATGAAAATAACTGATACTTTTTTAAAACATGTAACAAAGATAGCTGGTAAAAAAATCAGTGAATGACCAATAAATTTTCTATTGAGATTAGAGAATTTATGAAGAAAAGAAAGAATATGAAGAGTAAGAAAAGATCTAAAATGCAATATTTGGGTAAAAGAAGAAAGAGGTGTTACTGAACTCATTGAAAAAATTAAAAGCCTAAGGTGGTGTTGGTCTGGATATATTTCTAGAAGAGCTGACAATAGATGGACAAATGAAATTTTAAACTGGATTACAAAACATTGTAAAAGACCTAGAAAGAGACAGCATGTGTGATAGATGTATGAAATAAGATAGGATGCAGGGGTGATGTGGAGAAGAGAAGCTAAAGATTGGAGAATATGGATTGAACTTGGAGAGACCTACATCGTAAAGTGGATTTTTAAAGTTTGATATATACATATATGAAAAACAAAGAACAAGTTAAAAACTTGCTAATGCTTGTATTTATGTCAACAGATGGTGTTCTACCAAAAACACCATCAAGCGTATGTTTACACAAATGTCAAAGCAAGCATTCAATATCTCTAACTTTAATTCCACTTTCAGATCATGATTTCAAGCTATTTGCTATCATCAGTGAAAGACAGGAATTTTAGAAACTAGATCTAAACCCAAACTCTGAGCATTTATGAAACAGTTTCTATTCAGCTTGCAAGCGTGAATCTTTTAGACACATTAATGTCTTCAAACTCAGCATAGCAAGCCAGATAGCTACATGGGTCTGATCTCAGTTCAGCATCACCACATAGTAGAAGCCTCTGCAATATACATCATTGCAAGAAAGCCCTCAAAGGTACATTTATGATAAACAAAAATGCAAGTTAAAAAACTTGCTAACGCTTGTATTTATGATAACAGATGGCATTCTACCAAAAACACTGTCAAGTGTAGTTTTCTGTTTATATAAACTACTATGTGGTGATGCTGAACTGAGATCAGACCCATGTAGCTATCTGGCTTGCTATGCTGAGTTTGAAGACATTAACGTGTCTAAAAGATTCACGCTTGCAAGCTGAATAGAAACTGTTTCATAAATGCTCAGAGTTAGTGTTGGATCTAGTTTCTTATTCCTGTCTTTCACTGACGATAGCAAATAGCTTGAAATCATGATCTGAAAGTGGAATTAAAGTTAGAGATAGTGAATACTCGCTCTGACGTTTATGTTAACAGAAAACTACGCTTGACGGTGTTTTTGGTAGAACTTCATCTGTTATCATAAATACAAGAGTTAGCAAGTTTTTTAACTTGTGTTTTTTTGCTTTTCATAAATGTACCTTTGAACCTTTGAGGTCTTTCTTGCAATGATGTATATTGCAGAGGCTTCTACTATGTGGTGATGCTGAACTGAGATCAGACCCATGTAGCTATCTGGCTTGCTATGCTGAGTTTGAAGACATTAATGTGTCTAAAAGATTCACGCTTGCAAGCTGAATAGAAATTGTTTCATAAACGCTCAGAGTTTGTATTTAGATCTAGTTTCTTTATTCCTGTCTTTCACTGATGATAGCAAATAGCTTGAAATCATGATCTGAAAGTGGAATTATAGTTAGAGATAGTGAATACTACTCTGACGTTTATGTAAACAAAACATACGCATGATCGGTGTTTTTGGTAGAACGCCATCTGTGGACATAAATACAAGCATTAGCAAGTTTTTTAACTTGCATTTTTCTTTATCAAATAATGTACAATTATGATTACTTAATTAAATGAATACCAATAAAATATTTGAATTCTCAAAATAATTCTTTATTTATCTTTGTGCAAAAATTATGTTTTTTTCTATTAATCTGAGTGTTTTGTGGGATCTCATGCAGTGTAGTGGGAGAAATAAACAATCTAGACACACAAATTTTTAAAAACAAAAATTAACAAAGTTTATTATTAACAATAAAATAAAATTAACAATTTATATACAATATTTACATCTGATATCCTCACTTTACACCATTTACATTTTTTTATTACTTAGTTATTAAAAAATGAAAGAATCTTAGACTTATTTTATGTCTTCATTTTGACTTAAACAACAATAATAAAATAATACTCTTTTATTTATCTCTTTCTAATTAAACTTATGATAAATTACATTTATTTATTTTTATTAAAAATATATCCTATCCTTAAATATTATTTAATTATACCTTTCTTTCTAAAAACATCCATAGAAACATACTACGGAAAAAGAAAAAAAAAAACATAAAAATAACATTATGATGACTATGGATTTTTTTTTTTTAAATTAAATAATTTTCATCTTGCAATGTCAAAGATATTACATAAAACATTTATCTAATAATTTATTACCAGATTTTGGTGGATATCGTTTACTACACAATGTTTATTAAATATAATATATTCTCATTTAGCATTACTTTAATACTATATAATTGTAATTACCGATATATTCCCTATTATTTATTAATTTCAAAATTATATGTATGCTTATTATTTATATTGTTTTACTTTACACCCTTATATTTTAAAATATGCAATACCTATTTTAAACAAAATAAAGCATTTAAAACTTATTAACATTTTGAAGAACAACTTTGTTTTATATACTTTATTCTTAAAATTTTATATTTTATTTTCAAAATAAATAAATAAAAAAAATATTCCATGATTCTTTTTTTTCCTTTTAGGATTCATTGGATTTTCAATGAAAATTTATCCAAATTCTACTTCTTCTAAGTAAATGAACTAATCTCATTCAAACGACAGCATATTTTAAACTCTAAATTATCTATTATTTCTTTTCAAATATACCATACAGAATGATGTAGTGATGTTGAAATCTAGATAGTGAAACAGATGTATAGGATTTAAAGAAAAAACTAGAGTATAACTCATAACATATATCGAAATATCATGGCACAGTGTATCAATAGGAAATAGAGCATGACCTTTTCCTGTCTAATGTCCTCCAATACATCAGTGATGTTAAAGTTATTCCTTCAGCTTTATTGAACATCAATACTTCAAAAAAAAATAGACGCTGTCCAAAATAAATATACAATTACTGGGCTTTGTTAACTGTATTGTACCTCCACTAAGATTATAAAATATTATTCATATTCCCTCATCACATCCTATTATAACATCATCTTGGGTTCCTGTTGACTATAGTACTACCAAGCCACTATCTTATCTTTATTTCTTAAAGATTTATCACTTACATCGACAAAAATAACTATCTTGCATATTCAAAACAATAAATAAAATTCATTTATTATTAGAGCGATCTAACTGATCCACAAGAGAAGTTTGCTTACTTCTTTATTCTATATTTTAAAATATATACAAACTAATCATATAATACTTTGAACATCCAATAATATGAAAGTTTTTAAAAGAATCACACAAATATTTATTAGTATGTTATGTTATATTACTAGTATAAATTATAGTATGCATATTCTCAAAATAAATCCTAGTCTCATAATTTTTAATAGTGTTGTATAAAATGTATTTACATATAATTAAACATTTATACTTTCATTCATTATTATTCATAGGCAATCTGAAAAAAATTAAAATATACATCATAAAATATCAATATTTATTAACTATTACCAAGTGATATTATCTAGTGTCACTTTTGCAGTCTTCTTTTCCATCCACTAGATATAGCATTGCATTCAAAAAATACATTTATACTTTTACTTAAATATTCCTATTCAAACTATTAAATTATTATATTTTAGAATTTTAATATTATCAATAGATTAATGTTCATGTTCCTACTTTTATAAACTAGAAAAATTACATTTAAAATAAATAGTAATAAAATGAAAATTATATTTACATAACTTTCAGCTGAAAACGAATCTTTTTATATAAATCTGAATATTTCCATTTTTTTTTTCTCAAAAGTTTTTTTTTTTTTAAAAAATTCTCTTGAGGAGAATTCTACAATCAGTTTCCGGCAGCAGTGGATGAAGTTTAAAATGAATAATAATAAAAATACATGACTTTAAAACTCTTCAAAATTAATAAAATAATAATCAATATCCTGGAAAAATTTATAGAACAACAGTTTATGTTTCTATTGTCCAGAACGATGATTATTGAAATAATAATAAACTTATATTATTAAAAATAATAACTTGAAGCTTATATCCATAACATTCTATATTGGCATACTGATGCATCAGGTTCCTTTAGTTTAACTTAAACTATCCAGATAAACTTTTATGCAATATTTATTTCCATAATTCCATATTTTATTTGCTAGTATGTTCATTTTCTTTATAAGTTTCTTCTTCAAATAACTTTATTACCATTCAGAGGTTTTTTTTGTCTTAAATTATCAGCTTTTAAAACAATTTTATATATGAATGTATATAACCTATATATTGTTCAGGTTTTCTTAATAACAAACACTTTTCTAAATAATTTTTCCATGAGTCTTTTCTTAAAATAATTTCTCGAAAATATTTTAAAATGTATCCTTCAAAAAAGATATAACATTTACTCTTATAATATGATATCTCCATAAATTTATAATATGGTGTGCTTGTCCCATGGCTTATTAACACTAGACAAGACTATCTTACTATATAAAAATAATGTGTTTTTAATTTTAAATCAGCAAACAGTTTTTCTAATAAGTTTCCAATATAATGTCTGTAAAATTAATTTATTCATTTGAATAGTCAACTTGTTCAATATTATTGAAACTGCATTAATAAATATTATACTCATTTTTAAAATATTATAAGTTGAATACATTTTCTTTATTGGTATATCCATTTTATTATTGCGACGTTATAAATTAGATTTCAAAGAATACTCCTGATAAAAGACTTTTAAAAATTAGCTACTCATATCAAATGAAATTATTATTAATATTTTTATTATACACTCTCTTTTGCAAATACTTTTATAAATGTCCAATTAGCTTTGCAAATAAAATTGTAAGAGAGTACTTACATTGACTAAATAATAAAATTTTAAAACTATTATCACCTTGATAGCTTCTGATATGATCTGCTACCTTTAAACATTCTTAATCACACCCTGATACCCCCTATGCAATCCATATTTATATTCTAGAAAATACATCATTCTATTGGTTGATTTTTACTTTTGGTTTGATACCAAATTTGCATAATGTTAGAAACTTACACAATTAAATTTCAAAATAAAAAATATGACATATTAAAACCCTAAATATTATTTAAAAAATATTACTTTTAAATCAACTATTACTTTACTAAAAATTTAATGATTCATCCCTACTTTACTATTTAATTTATCTATTTTTATTTTAAAACAAAATATTTGACTTTTATTAACTGTATTAATCTTTATTACATTATTTAAACATTTATAACACCAGTTAACTTAATATTTAATATTAACTCTTATGATAGGTAATAATTCTATCCAATTCTATAATGCAATTTTACAATATTGCAAACTTTACTAATAAATACTAGCAAGCAAGTGTGCGCAACCATATATTATTATACAAATCACATGATTAATATAACCAATAAAGATTATCCGATTTTCTGTCTGGGAATAAATAATAATTTGCTACACTTATTGTATTAAATAAAATAATACAATAATACGAAATTTGGAAAAATAATTTGGAAAATATAGAATTAAATATAACTTTCACTATCATAAAACTTACTTTTTAAAACACACAATATTAATTATAATTATTAAATATGATTTATAAAAATAAATACAACATTTATTTAACTACAAGTTTTAAACTATTAAAATTTAACTTTTTAGACATACTTTTAAATATTTATAGCTGTGTTATTAATTATGGCCAGCTTTTGCAACCATATGTAATAATATGTTATAGCTTTATTTAATTGTTCTTAAGTGATTCATTACCAGTTTATGCATTACGTATTTTCATTTAGCTTTAAATTGTACTTTAAGATATTATTAACAAAATATAATCAACACATCAAGAGAACACATTCTAAAATTTAAAATTTTTAGTAATTGACAGTGATGAGCTATTTCTGACCTATAGAAAAGGGCACTATATATATATATATATATATATATATATATATATATATAAAGTAGTATAGAGAATATATATATATATATATATATATATTCTCTACTACTTTATTAATTAAGTAAGTATTCACTGAATTTATTTTTAAATGAGAGAAGAAAAATAAGTTAAATTATCCTTCATAACAAGATTCACTCCACTCAACCACACATATTTAAATACATGTGCATCCACACAGACATATATTGCATAGGGATACATGTTCTGCGCTTATATATATATATATATGCATTTACAATTTTAAAAAAAAAATTTTTTTTTTCATTGCTGATTAACATTTTGTTTGTTATGTAACTGGTGAATATTTTCTGAATCCAATTTATTGAATTAAAATAAAGCATGAAGTAACAAAATAAATCTATTAAAGATTGCACATCTCAAAATTATTTACAAAAATTAACTCGACCCAATATACATCTTAAAATTTACTTTTCACTTATTTTACGTGTTCCTGCTTTTTATTATTATTATTATTATTATTATTATTATTATTATTATTATTATTATTATTATTATTATTATTATTATTATTATTATTATTATTATTATTATTATTATTATTATTATTATTATTGTTTTTATCATCATCATCACCATCATCGTCATCATACCGGGCGCTCTCCACACTATCTAATAACACTGAAACACTAGTGCACATATATGTTGATAAGATAAATAATCACCAATATATATATTTCAGGCTAAACTAGGAATCATCAGTTGCTCCAGATTATCATCTCTGCACATATATGCTATAAGTTCTCAGATATATATTAAAATAGCCAATCTTCATATTTTAATGGACAGGCCTCAATATGCTCCACACTCCAACACATAATATATATCTGAGAGCTTATAGCATATATATGTAGAGATAAGTGTGAAATAGGTATATTGATGATTATTTATCTTTTCAACATATATGCGTTCTAGTGTGTCAGTGTTATGAGATAATGTGGAGTGTGCTGTGTCATGTCAAAGTCTGTGCTTAGGACAACGCATCAGCATATATATATATATATATATATATATATATATATATATATATATATATATATATATATATATATATATATATATATATATATATATATATATATAACACAGGTATTGAATAAGCCTGTGTTTCAGTTGTTACATAGTAGAGTGGTCTGCTCATCTTTTGTATATGTATTAAATGGATTATGTTCTGTACATGAAAGATTAGATTGACCTTAGGTCAACTTGGGTGTGACAAAAATCTCAGCCTCAGTGTGGCCTTTGAGCATTTCATCAACAGATGATCAATTGGATGGACGGTTAAAGAGTTGGAGTGTGGAGTAGATTGAAGCCTTTCCATTAAAGTATGAGATTGGCTATTTTAGTATATCTGAGCACTTATAGCATATATGTGTAGAGATGCTAATCTTGAGGAACTGATGATTGCTGGTTTAGCATGAAATATGAATATTGGCGATTATTTATCTTTTCAACATATATGTGCTCTTGTGTGTCAGTGTTATAAAATAGTGTGGGAGAGAGAGATATGTATATAATAAGCGTGAGTTTCAGTTATTATTATTATTATTATTATTATTATTATTATTATTATTATTATTATTATTATTATTATTATTATTATTATTATTATTTAAATCACATTTTTTTTATATTTTACATACATGCAGTATTCATAAAACATAGATAATTAAATGGTTCATACAGTTGATAGCAGTAGTCCTAATATATATATATATATATATATATATATAGTAACCGGACTGGCACATCAATCTCTCTGTTGGTTGGTTTATTTCCTGAGGTGCATATTGTAGGAAGTAAAGAATTATGGATATGCACTCAATGTTGACCTCACTCCCCCTACAACAATATTTCCTAAAATCAGAGGATGTAGCACCAAATAGACTGAAGATGTTTAGACATTTATTTGTTTGGTTTCCCAAATGATGCCTCTAGAGTTTCAACTGACTACTAACTGACTTACCCAGATGAAGTTATGCCAGGCATAGCTCACGAAAGATTAGGGCCTGTATACAAGTGCTCTGATTGATGAATGATGCAAAATGCAACTGATGAGATACTTTATATTATATAACCATAATTTAATTAATAATACAATTTGGACAACAATTTTCTAATAGTTCATGGCAATTACGTTTCAATAGACAAGTTATTCCACACATTGGTAATTCTTCTAATGCTTGGTCTTGTCATTGATTATCAAGCAATCTCTGTCCTTTATTTGTCATAGTAGGGATTTATTTAGATATCCATGTGTATAATACAGATATTTCAATCATTTCTCAAACTTAATTTCTACATTTGAAGCTAAATTCTGTTCCTATGCACATATATTCTAATTCAGATATATAAATGCAGGTTTCAGTCATTCACATCTACAAATATATTTAATAAATACATACTTCACTCAGATATTTATACGCAGATTTAAGGTATATAGACACATATTATATAGACATATTTAATTTATATATAAGCGCAGATTGAAGTTATCCAGGTATGTATACTTATATTTAATTCATATCATCATTATCAACAACCATTATCAGTCCACTGCAGAATGAAGGTCTCTCCAAGTTCAATCTATCTTCTTCAATCTTTAGATTCTCTTCTCCATGTCTTCCCTGCACACTCTTATTTCATTTAGTCATATAACATGTGGTCTTTGTCTGGGTCTTTTACAATCTCTTGAAATCCAGTTTAAGATTTCAATTGTTCATCCATTATCATCTCTTCTAGCAATAACACCAGCCCAACTCTACTACAATCTTTTTAGTTTTTCAATGAGAAAATATACATGTTTGTTCTCTTACCTATATATTGCATCTTCGATCTCTTCTTGTTACTGCAAACATGCATCTCTCCATACTTCTCTGAGTAATCTAAAGTCTCCGTATTTCTATTTTATTAAGTGTCCATGTTTCAGATTCTTAAGCAAGAATAAATAAATTTATGAAAAATCTTCCTTTTCAACATCATTTAGTGTCAAGTTATTTCTACCAAAAGCATTCCAACTAAATTTAATTCTATGATCAATTCATTTCATCATTATGTTTTCATCTGTATTAATAATCTGATCAAGAGATTTGGAACCGTTAACTTCTAACTCGTCATAATCAATCTTTATTTTCATATTTTGAAAAAATCCATTAAACGTTACTTCAGACATTTTAACGATAATCTTTAGTCCGATTTACAGACTTTCGTCTGATAATTCCTGCAACATTTCCTGCAGCTCTAAAGCATTATTTGCAAAAACAACTATATCATTTTCAAAATCTAAATGACTTAAATAATCTCCATTTACTTTCATTCCTCTCACTTCCCATTTTAATGCACAAAATACTATTTGCAGCACTGCTGTAAAAGTTTTGGCGATGTGGAGTCACCGTTTCTTACATCCTTCTCAATGTTGACTATCCCAGTATCATTTTATAATCTAAATATTACTGTTGCATTTTTATATGAAAATATCCTGGATCTATACTTTGATGATCCAATACTTTAATCACGGAAGAAACGTTTGTAGAATCAAATGCTATGTCATAATCTACAAAGCATAATGGCAACTCTTATTCATTTGCCGTTCTATAACATCTCCCAATACCTGGATATGATCTAGTATATTAAAACCACTTTTAAATCCAGCTTGTTCTATTTGTTGGTAGAAATCCAATGTTCTCTGTAGACGAGTTGTAATTATCTTGGAAAAAAAATTGTATAAATCTAATAAAAGGCTAATATGTCTGTAATTTCTAATATTTTCTTTATCACTTTTTTTTTAAATATTAATATTAATACTGTATTATTTCAATCATCTGGTACATCTTTATTGTTTAGACATTTCATATATATCTTTGCTAAAAAAAATTATATTTCTTTACTTGCTTCTTTTAATATATCAATTATAATTTCATCAGTATCTCTGTGCTTTCCTTTAGTCATACAATTAATTGCATGTCTTACTTCTTCATTTAAAATTATGGGCAATTCGGAAGATGTAATAGATAGAGGAGGTACTTGTTCTTTATGACAATATAATTCTTGATAAAGGTAGTCTACCCATTTTAAGATGTCATCTCTCTTTTTAGTAATAATTCTATCTTTTTTTTCTTTTTGCAGATATGAATGTTCTACAAATAGCATAATGTTGTTTAACACACTTGAGACTTGTATTCTCTTCTACATCTTTTTGCTAGTTTACAATAATACTTTCTTACATCATTTTCAACTCTTTTCCCCACCATTTTTCAAAATTCGAGATATTCAATTCTTTTTAACGCATCACTTTTGTCTATTTTCATATTCCTTCTTTCCTTCATAAATTCTCTATTTTCAATAGAAATTTATTGTTCAATTGCTGTTTTTTTCTACCAGCTATTATCGTTGCAGTTTTTAAAAGTGTATCAGTTATTTTCATATTAATTTCATTCAAATCTGAATCATATTCAAAATCTACTAATACTTGAAACCAATTTGTAAGTTTTAATTTAAATTCGTTAGAATGTTTCTGAAAATTAGGAATATCAATTGTAAATATTGTTTTTTTAATAATTTTTGTCTCTTTAGTTTTGCATTAACACGTATCTTACATCTTACTAATCGATGATCACTTCCTATGTTAAATTTACTAAGAACAATACAATCTCGAAATATGTATTTTCTCTTAGTCAAAATATGCATGCTTTCATGTCCATTTCCTTTTAACATTTTTTTCAAAAAATAATTCATAATAAAAAGTTTTTCTTTTTCTGCAAAATTCACAAGTCTAGTCCTTTCTCATTTCTATTACCATAACCAAAATTATCTAAAGCATTTTCATCTTTCATTTGTTTACCAATTCTAGCATTAAAGTCCCCCATAACAATTTTAAAATGTTGCTTACTCTGATAAAAAGCCTTTTGTGCATCCATATAAAAATATTCTACTACTTCATCATTAAGGTAACTTGGTGAGGCATAATCCTGAATTATCTGCATTTGGTATATGCTATTAGATTGTATGACTAAACTTGCCACTCTGTCCAATACAACATCAATCTCCACAATGTTGATCTTTCACTTTTTATTTATAATGTATCCTACTTTACTTGTATTTCTAAAATATGTGCATTTATAATAGAGTACATGTCATTCTGTAAATCAATTGTCTCTTCACCTGTTCTTCTAACTTCACAAAGTCCAATAATGTCCCACTTAATATAAGACAGTTTTTATTTTAATTCTTGCAATCTTTCTTCACTTTGAAGTGATTTTCAGTTGTAAGTACCTAAACCAAAACTCATCAAATGCCAGCCTGAGTCTGCAAATCTACGCCATTGGCCACCTACCACTGCCTGACTTGGTGACCTTACTACCTCCTGGGAATAAGGATCATTTTGTCTGTCGTAATTGTATAAATCTATTGGAAAAATATTTATCATTTACACATACATTTATTCTGCCTTATCAGGCAAATGAGAAGAACGACCATGATGTTTCTTGAGATCTTAAATTCAGAGGTAAAAGCCAATAATCACCACACTGTTTAATGTGTGTTGGTGAGCAGCCCATCCATGATTGTATCCTATATGAATAATTGCGTAATAATAATAGCTGCAATGACAATAATGTGTGGAGTGGACATTAGGTATTTGCCCTGTTCGGTTCCTTTAAGACTTCCAAGAGGAATCAATGGGTCTCGTTTTAGTTAATAACATCCTCCTTTCTGCAGCCATATAGATGCACTTATTTAATCCAGATATATAGGCACATATTATATAGACATACATTTAATTCATATCTTTAATTTAGGTATATGTGTGTAGATTTAAAAATAGTATTTCTCAGTTAACCTAATATTTTATCGTTTTGTAAATTAATCATTTTCAAGAACTACGTTTTTCATTCTATCTTTTCAATAACAATAATGGCATTTGTATTATATTATAAGAAATTATTTCAGTACATAACCTTTTGTTGTTATGTAAATTAATTATTTTATTTTTGTAAATTAAATCATTTTAAATAACCATTGTCACGTATTGTGTGTGCTACAGGTTTCCCCACTCATATTTGGTTCGATATTTTGCCCAATGCTTACAACCATTGACAGACAAGATTCCATCAAAAATTATAATTCAAGTCATTTTAAGTCTATAATTAAAAACTTAAAACCAACTGGAACTAATTTATTGGTTAGTTTTGATGTTTCTTCTGTGTTTACTAATATTCCTGTTGAAGAAGTATTAAGTATAATAGCACAAAACAATGATTTATCTGATTTTATTATTACATTAGCAAAGCATTGCCTTGAGTATACAATTTTTGTTTATAATTCTCAAAAGTTTAAACACATTAAAGGACTTTCTATTGAAACAGTAAGATTCGTATTCGAATCTTAAGTTTCACCTTTTTCTGTCGTCTCTCACTGACCGGTCTATCCCGCCCAAATTTAAACTTTTTGGTATCGAATTGTGTGTGTAGCAATATTAAAAATGTATAAATATATGTAGAATTCAGCATAAACATGCACACATTTCGATCTCAAATTAAACGCAATAAATAGGGATAAAATAATATAATTTAGATTTCTTTTAGTTATATAATTTTGTATAATTTTAATCATTTATTTTGGATTATAAAGTTCGTATTTATTGCTTTGTTTAAATTTCGTTTAATAATAATTCTAAAAAAATCTGTAATATTTAATTAAAAGTTAAAATAATCTTATGTTCCCTTTTTGTCTTTGAAATTTAAAAGCATCGGTCAGTGATAGATAATAGATTAATTAAAGAAAAATTCCCCAAAATGTAATTAGTAAATGAAAAATGTAAACAATAGAACGGCAGCTTTCTTTAATCAAAAACCAACAAAATGCATTGATTATCCTCAGGGCAGATTAAGTAGAACCTAAAAATATTTTAACAAAAATGTGAGACATCAAGATAAGAAAAGAAGCCATCTTAGACTTGCTGGAGACATTCACTTAAACTTTAGCTTTGCTCTGAGCACTGAGAGTCTCCAAAAATATAAAATAATTTGTTCCTGCCAAGGTATGACCGAGTAAAGCACCTAGATTATTCTCCATCGGAAGATGACCTATCGGATGCAGAACTTTCCATTGCCCATCATAAATTCACCATGAAGATCTGCTGCCTGAAATAAATGAAAAAGCTGATGCTTCTGTGAAATTAAATGAAATATCTAAATACAAGAAAGACTTGCCACTCGTGAACTTTTTGCTGCTAAACTAATGGAATCAGAAAACTTCTTATAAAACAGGTACCTGTCTGTGTTCAAACTCTAGAGTACTCTAATAATATGGTATAGCTCTACTTCATACTACTTATCTAAATTATAAAATGTAAAAACTACCATTTGTATAAATAAATTGAATAATTAATATAATGTGTAAATGTATCTAATAATCTAGCTTACCTCACTCTATCTTTCTTGGGTGCGTATTTCTATAATCTACATTTCTATCTATAGTTATTATTTAATTATTGCATGCTCATATTATCTCAATTTTCAAAGTTTAAATCTATGATCGCTTAAAACAATGAATGCGTATCAAAATTTCATTAATATTTACTTTCCTAAATAACTTAACTTTCATATAAATCGACACGCATTCAATGCTTCATTTATTGTAATGCAGGGGTCTACAACTTTGCAAATGGCTGGCATATTAGTTGTAATAACTCCGAGTTTATATATGTTTTGTATTTATTAAATCTAATGAAGAATTCTAGAAAATCACATTTCTTTGAGAGTCGCCAGAGTTCTTTAGTAAATGTTGATAATGTAGGGCCGAGTCAGAAATCTACTTAAATCTCATCATAATCGTTTATACTGTATACATGTGTTACGTTTTAGAGACGCAATGACCCATTCCGCCATGAAATTTCCGGATTCTTCAGGGTTGAAATTAACCCCAACCGTCCTACACAAGCAGGCATAATGGGTGCTCCCGTAGGACTTGACAACGTCATGCAGCCAACCGGCAAAACTGTGACACGGACCGCTTGTCCCTGGTTATGCTTATGTGACCCCTTACTTCGTCGGGCCGAGGCAGAGACCAGCCCGACATTTCTTATAAACCCATTCACGGCATTGCAGTTTCGATATACTACCATTCCATATCGCCTTTCTAAAGCGTACCATGTGTTTTTTTACTTAATTTTATTATTCTATATATCACTCCGCCTCTGCATTATCTTCATAATTCACTCTCAAATAAATGTTTGCCCTTAGACATAAAATAAATATTTTAATTAAATAAATATATGTCCACCGCTACTCTTAAATCTTACTTTAGACTCTTGCATTGCAAAGGTATAAATTCCCCAAGGCATGCATTAGAAATACTTACTCAAGAATTTTAGGTAGCTAGATTACGCCCTCAAATAAATAATTCCTTTTGTAAACAAATAAATAATGTATTCTTTAAAATATAATCATGTTGCAAATCCTGCTACTGAAGCTGTTAGTCCATAAAACATTATTAGTAAAGGATCTTTTTAAAATGTGTTAATAAATAATTTTAAACTATACGTCTGCATTTACGTTTCATTTATTCGATACCCATTCTATATAATATTTCCTCGATTATGTAAATATGAATGTTTAATTAATATTAGTTTGATTATTGGCTAACTCGAGAATAAAATCATGAGTCTCTTGCATATCCCTGACCACTGTGCCTAAGGAAATATTTACTAATGTCGCATCAGATGCATTGTTTCGTGGATTGCATTGTGAAACCGATAAACTATGTTCGAACTCAGTATCACGGGGGCCTTCACTACTCGATGGTGCTGCTGTTCTGTATGGTGGTCGAATTCTGGACTCTGTTTATGAGTCACACGTTTTCTGCCTGTTACACTATGGTATCTCCACTGTCATCTGTAATTGCTGATCTTTTCATGGATAATTCTGAAAGTGAAATATTATATGCAGCTACTAAAAATCCTATTTGATTTAGATATGTGGAAGACATATTTGCCATATGACCTCATGGCATTGTTGCCTTAAATTCTTTTTTTGTTTTTTTTATAAATAATTGGCATCCAAATATTAAATTTACTATGGAAGTGAAAAATAACAGATCGCTTTTGTTTCTAGATATTTTAATTGCAAAAAAATGTGCTGAAATTTTATCAAAATCAGTTTACAGAAAATCCACTCATACAAACAGATATCTTAATTTTTAATTCTCATCAACAGCCTGCACAAAAAAGTTTCTGTAGAAAAAATATTTTGACTAGAGCTTATAATTTATCTGATAAAGAACATCTTACTCAAAATATAGAACTTACAAAAAATATTATTGTTTCTAATAATTATAATAAAACCATCATATGTAAGGCTTTACAAAACATTAGTACTAAAAAGAAAAAAGGATAGAATTGATAATTTCTCTTTTAATAGAGTAATTTTATCTTATCTTAAAGGAATTATTCATAAAATAAAAAGAAGACTATCTTGTTTTAATATAAAGACTACTTTTTTTATTGGCAAAGAAAATTGGTGATTTTTTTTATATAAACTTAAAGACCGAATATTTTGGAACACCAATGAGTTTATGAAATTCCATGTTTAAAGTGCTCAAGAAGCTATGTTGCTCAGTCTAATAGATGAATAAATGTCAGAATTAAGGAATATAGAAAAGCTTTTAATCAAAAAATTAGCACATCAGTTTTTACTTCCTATTTTTTAGAAATTGGTCACAAACTTGATTTTGACAATACAAAAATACTTGCTAATTTGGAAAGATATGATTTAGGAACCATAGGAGAATCAATTGAAATATTAAAGTGACCTACTTAAATAAGGCTGATGATGCACAAATTATTCCAGCTATGTGGAAACCTCCCATTTTATCTAATATTAATTTAAAATTAATAGGTGAAAAAACTGAGAGGAATAAACATTTTGACTAGGCTCATATTGTGAATGTTGAACTACTTCAAGTTTTATCTCATTTCTCATCTCGTACTGAGGCACTTTATTGTTTGAGATCTAACATATTTTCTTTCAAAATTTAACCTTGATAATGGTGGTTGCTAGTCCGTCGAAATATCGGATTGTAATGCAAAATAAGACACAGTTTATTCTCAAAAATAATAATTCATATATATATATATATATATATATATATATATATATATATATATATATATATATATATATATATATATATATATATATATATATATATATTATTTATACTGATTGCAGATTTTTCATAATTTACCTGGTATATGTAGAATATAAGAGTATACTATATACTATAGTATTAATAATTATCTTTTTTCTTGAAATTTTTTTTTGTTGTCTATTTAACAATTTTTTAATAATTTCCTCATGGATAACCAATTTTTACAAGTGTTTGTTCTATATAGAACTTTTCTTTTTCCAAATTGCTAGTTTCTGAACAAACTTTTTTGTTCTGTTCTACAGTGATAATATAAATCCATGTTTTGGATTTCTGGTGTGATTAAATATGTAAGCTAAGTATTTTCCTGTGTGTGTAGGTATTTGTTAAACTGTAGTGTCGATTTTTTCATGAGGTATTTTTTTCTCAAGAACATCTAAAAATGCCAATGTTTGTTCTTGCTCTGGTGCTATTGTGAATTTAGTTAAAGGGGATATGTTGTTGATGTGTTTCCATAAAGTTTGTAGCAGTGCTTTACCATGTGGACATAAACAAATGTATAACCTATACAACAAAGCCTAACTTTAAGTGGATATGGAGTAGTTTTTATGGTTGAGGTTTCAAGTTTTTCAATGTAAATATTGCTAATCAGAGGAGACAATGGTGAGCTCATAGCCATTCCTTGATTTTGTTGGAAAAATTCTGTCTTATATTGAAAGCAACTTGTTTTGATGCAGAAATGTTAATAGTTCCATTATACTATCAATAGGAAGAGCTGTTCTGGTCTGGAAACTATTTTCACCATTTAATCATTTTCTTACAATAGACAATGCTTCTTCACATGGTACATTCATGAATAAACTTATCACATCAAATCTTACCAGTGAGTCAGTTCTTTCAATTTTCAGATTCATGAATAATTTTACAAAATGTCTACTAAAGGACTGGATCTTGTATGCCAAACGACTTAGAATTTTGAAAAGAAATATTGCCTAGTTTTGGCATGATGAATCTCTAGAATTAACAATAGGTCTTAATAGAACTTGATTTTTATGGATTTGTTAGATCATATAAGTGATGAATTTTTCTAAAATATGTTATTTTACATTTTTCTGAAGCAGTGAAGTACTTGTGGTGCTTTCTGAGTAATATTTGTATCTTTGTTCCACATTTGGTATCATATTTTTTGCTATTTTTGTATATTGGTCTGTTGTGGGGACTTCTTGTATTTTGTTGTCATAATAAGTTGTATCCTTTGCAGCTGTTGCATTGCCTTTGTCAGCCGGGAGAATAATTATAAATTTATATACTTTGAGTATTTAATTAATTTCCTCTCACCATAGGACATTTGACATAAATTGTTGTTACTTCTCTAGTGGTCTTTTTATTCTCCAGCATAATTTTTCTGCTTTTTCTAAAGGCAATTTTTGTGTGACTGCCTCAGTGGTTGCCATTATATCAAATAAATGGATATTATATTAGATGTCGTTATGGCAAAGTTTAATCTTTTTTCAAGACAATAAATTTCAGGTCAGATTTATAAAAGTCAAAGGTGGTACTTTGCTTGCTCCATTATGATTTTTCATATGCCCATGTTGGTTAACATGTTTTTTTGGCATTCCTTTTATTTTTCCATGTAATGCAGAATAGGGTTTACTTACTACTTAAAAATTTTTGTGTAGTCTCAATCAAAAATATTATTTATTAGAAAATATTCTACATTATTAATAGAATGGGTTGTTTGATATTTAGAAAATCTTTTAGCATTTATTCTTTCCTTAACAGTGCTTAACTTGCTATCTGAGTAATTTTCTCAACTCACTGAGAGTTAATTGGAGGTTTTAGTTGCAAATGTTTAGGAATTATCCTTTCAGATTTACATTTACATGAGAAAGTTAAATAATTTCATACTTTGCCAGATTTACACATAATTTTTATAATGTCTAAAGTTTGATATAATATCAGGTCCATACCAAATTAACTTTATTTCAATAATTCAAATATATTCAAATGTTAGTAATAGCACATCTAACTGATTAATATATGCACAATGTTTTGAGATGTATTATTCTCCTCTTTTCTTCCAGTGTTGCTGGCTTGATGAGTGTTAGTACTACCATGGGATTTAAACCTTGACTCTTACATTTTTAATACCAAATTTTAAGGTAACACTGTAACCAACTGAGTTATCCTGCCAAAGGCAGTAGTCTATACTAATCTCATATATTTATCTATGAGGTTCCTCTGGATTTCTCAAATTTTTCTTTATTTAATACATTATGTATAGTTACAGTAAGATAGCTTGTGGGATTTTTTGTCATTGTTATTTTTTTTTCTTCTTTGTATTTTTCTTCTCTATTCAATATTTTTGTATTTTCCCAATTGAACATATTTTCATTAGCCTATAAAGGTCTACTTAGAGACATTTGTTTTGTCTCTTCTAATCATCGGTTTGTGTTCTTGCAAGTAATTTTCAAAGTGACTTGTCTCATCAATGTAAGTTCTTCCACATTCACATGGTATTTTATAGATGCAGTACTTTTCTTCTCACCATTTCATGTTTAGACTTTGTTGATGTTAGAATTCCTCATAGTGTGGTATGGATCTGGAAAGCTGTTCTGATGTAATACTGATTAGAGACTTTCCTTAATTTGCAATTTTTTAAAAGTATGGGTACACTACAGTACCAATAAATGTCTTTTATCTAGATGATGTTTTGTTGTCTATTTAACAATTTATTAATAACAGCTGATGAGTAACCATTTTTCATAAGAGTTTTTTTTATATACATCTTTTCTATTCCCATATCACTGGTTTCTGAGAACCTTTTTTGATCTGTTTTATAACGATAGTATCACTCCATTTCAGTGTTTCTGGAGTAATTGCTTGTATAGGCTAGATATTTTCTGTAACTGTACGTTTTGACAAAACTGGACTTCTGATTTTACAATGAGAGATTCTTGTCACAAAAAATCTAAATTTGCCAATTTGTGTATTTATTCTGATGCTATTGTAAATTTAATTGAAGGGGATATGTTGTTGATTTGTTATCAGAAAGATTGTAACTGTGCTTTACCATGTAACCTTGCAACAAATACATCATCCTCATCTCAATACAAACATTAGGTGGATATGAAGAAGATTGTATGTCTAAGGTTTCAAATTGTTCTGTGTAAATATTGCTAATCAGTGGAAGCAATGGTGAGACAATAGCCGTTCCTTGATTTTCTTGGAAGAATTCTGTGTTAAATTGAATGTAGATTGTTTTGATGCAGAATGTTAATAGTTCCACTATACTATTAATAGGAAAAGCTATTCTGGTGTGTAAATATATTTCAGCAAAATTCATCATCTTTATATTCTACCAAAAATCCATATAGACCGTGTTCCATTATGACCTATTGTTAGATCTAGAGAATCCCCTTTGCCAAAATTTTCAAGATTTCTTCTCAAAGTTCTAATTCTTTGGCATCATATCAGACTCAGTCCTTTGACAAGGTTTCTAGACAGTTTGTAGGATTAATCAAGAACAAGAACATTGAAAGAACTAACATACTGGTATATTTAAGGTGGAAAGTTTTGTTCATGAATCTACCATGTGAAGAAAAATTGTCTATTGTAAGGAAAGGATTAAAGGTATAAATTAGAACAGCTGTTTCTATTGATAGTATAATAGAACTATTAACATTCTGCATCAAAACAACCAATGGTCAATGTAACACAGTATTCTTCCAACAAAACAAGGAAGGGCTATGGGCTCACTATTGTCTCCCCTGATGAGCAACATTTACATGGAAAAACATAAAACCATTGCCATAAAAATTACTCCATATCCACCTAAAGTTTGGCTTTGCTATGTGGATGATACATTTGTTGTATGGCCACATGTTAAAGTACTGCTACAACATTTCTGGAAACACATCACCAATTATATCCGCTCCTATTAAATTCACAATAAAATCAGAGCAACAACATAAATTGGAAATCATAGATGTTTTTGTGACAAGTATCCCTCATGGTAAAATCAAAACTACAATTTAATGAAAGCCTACACATACAGGAACATACTATCCTATACGCCAATGACACCAGAAACACAAAACATGCAGTTATACTATCACTATGAAACAGAGCAAATGATGCTTGATCAGATATCAGTGATTTGAAAAAAAAATCTATATAGAAGAAACTCTTATGAAAAAGATCTGTTATTAGGAAATTGATAACTTGACAACAAAATGAACCATCAAGAGAAAAAACAATTATTGATACTGTAGCATACCAATACATTCCAATAATAGCAGACAAATTAAGTAAAATCTGCAATCAGTATAAGATCAGATCAGGGTTTTCAGAGCTATACAACACTACAAGGAATTGTAACATCTATAAAAGCTAAATTTGAGATACTGAGAAAAAAAGTTTGTCTATGAAATGCCATGCAAATGTAAATGAGCATATATTGAAGATACCAGTAATCACATTGGAAATTAAACAAACTGATGATTACAAGATAGGAAACAGATGTGTTAAAGGTAGCAGACCATGTATGTTCCAATAAACTTAAGTTTAATTGGAAAAATACAAAAATATTAGATAGAGAAGAAAAGGTACAATTAAAAAAAATTGAAAAAGTTGCTCACATCACAATGACAAAAATCCCATAAACCAATCTACAGTGACTGTATATAATACTCAGAACCCAATAATAAACTTTTTATCTTAGAAAAAAGTGAACAAATCAGGAGGAACTTCATAGATATGTATAAAAAATGTCTACAGACTTGCCTTTGACAGGGTGGCTCAGTTGGTCAACATATTATATTTAAATTCAATACTCAAGAATCTGATGGTTCAGGTTGTGATCCAATGCTAGTAATGTCAATGGTCAGGCATGCAACATCTAAAGAGGGGGGAGAATAATTACTCTCAAAATGTTATGCATGTACTAACCTGTTTAATTTTCTATTACTAACAATTGAATGTATTTGAAATATTTAAATAAAGCTAAATTCTTGTAAAGACTTTCAATATGCATATTAGATGTTGAAAATAGTCCAATATAAAAATACTAATAGTTGGTTACACCATTGTATGAAAAATTAACTAATTAGATATTTGTCATCAGATTCTTCAGGATTTTGAATTTAAAAAAAATTATAATTAATGGGAAAAATAAAATTTAATTTTTGAAAAACATATTTTTATGGATTTTTATTTAACTAAAGGTGTGTAAAATTTCCATATGATAGTATGAAAGTTTTCAAACATTAAATATAATTAAAAATATTTTTTTAAAAACTAAAAAAATAATAGATAGTGAAGAATAAGATAAAATTTTAATAACATTGTACATTTTATTTTTTAATTAGAGTTGTTTTCCTTTTTATCTTCATTTAATAAGAAACAACAAATCAAATCAGTGCAATTAAAAGATTATCTTGTTTTTTGGAAGTTGATTTTGTTTTTAATTATAAATAAAAGTCAACAGACTTATGTTTTTAAATTCAAGTTGTTGACTTGTTTTTAATCTATGATTAAAGAAATAATTGGTTGAACAATTGTATTTATAAAATATTATCTTATTGGTTGTCATAACAATAATCATGTAAGAGACAGATTATAAGTTGCTAGTGGGAAAGATTATTCTAAATAAATATATGTGGGTGTGTAAATAAGTAATAATTCTGAAATGTATGGAGAGAGGTATTGCTAACTTAACTGATAAAAAGAGTAGTCAAATATTAATGTGCTGGCTGAAAAGGATATAGAAATTTAATAACATAACTGTTAAAATGAACAATCAGATCTAAATCCAGCTGTTGAAACACACATTAGAAGTATTCTTAATTTAATGGTTTAAGAAATAGCAGCCCTAGATCATACCAAGGTATTGAATGAAAAAGCAGATTTGATCATACTTTTAGCATATTATGAGTTTATCCATAAAATTTTTGTACAATGGAAACCATGTGCTAGTTTCAGCTAAATGCTAAGCATCATCTTTTTTCTTGTATCTTATCTTCACTGGAATAAAAAAATGTAGAGGAAAATGTATCCCCTAATGCAGTCTGCAATTTTTGCCTTCAACAAAAACAATGAATCTTTATCAACCTGAAAATTAAAGAGGAGAACCAAATGGACAATTTTGATATTTTTTAATTATCTGTAATTACTATAATCCAGGAAAAAAACACCTCAACCACCTTCAAAAAGAAGATCAATTGAATAGAAAACTGCAAATTGCAATTGAAAAATGTTTCATCAACACTAAAACAATGGCTACACATATTATTTTTGTGTATGTACACACTATTTTTATTAATATAAAAATTATCATTGTTTCACAAATGTATTCAGTTTTACTTTTCTCTCTGAATTTGACCTCTGCTTAAAATCAAAGATTACTATCTTCGATTTCTGAAAATCTATAACAAACTCTTGGTTACTTTTTAAGAAAGAACATAATGAATTTAAAATTAGTCCATAAATAAAATTACTTGATAGGTTAATAAAAAATTATCAAACTGTATATTTTTTAATGAAATAGGTGTTTGAAATGTCATACTACAATATCATAGTTGTTTTGTTGTTATAAATAAGATATAAAATAATTGTTTTAAAATATTTTTTCTAGTCTTAATTACTTTATTTTATCCAATTGTTGTTTCATGCAGTATTTTGTAAATGATCTTAGATCATAACAGCTTAAATTCTTATATTCAGTTTTTTGTTGTTTTTGGTGGTCTGAAAGAAGCTAATTGTTTATAAGTAATAAAAGTACATGATTATTTTTAAGGTTATTTATGATAAGTTGATTTATTTATTTATTTCCATCTTACAGTAGTAAATTATAAAGTCATTGCTTACTAAGCTAGATGTGTGCATATCAGCTATTGGGACAATTGATTAATATTTAGTGTTTGGGCATCCAGATGATGATTTTGGTGATGATTCATGGGTTGGTGCAAAGAAGATATTCTTCAAAGTACATGCACTTCATTGTATTTAGTTTGGTCTCTATTAAATATTAAGTTTACATTTGGCCAGTACATTAATGGGACTAAGTGGCTAGATCATTGATCATGATCAGCATGTTTTAAAATCCCAGCACATTTTTTTCTATTGTATTCTTATGGATTAGTATTTAATGTTGTGTATCAAAACAATGGTTTAAATAATTGCCCAATGAGTAAAAGGTTTTATGGTAGCCTGGTCTACAGAAGACCCATTTCAAATCCAGTCACAAGATTGACTGTGGATTTATTTTAAAAGATCATTCATGATGTTGAATATTTATTACTTTTGGGAAGGGCTAGTCAAATTATAGTTAGCTAAGTGATCTATTAGAGTGATTTATTATTATTCTCCATTTTGAGAGATTAAATTTTATTTTTTTATTTGAGAATAAAAATACAATTCTTCATATCTTTCATGGTTTAAACTTCAATTTTATGTACATTTACATATGGCTAATTAATTTAGGACAGTTGATCTTCAAGTGTGTGTGATCTTTATCTCAAGCTTAACACTTGTAATTTCCTTTAGTGATACAATTGGTGCCCCTACTGAGGGCACAATGATGACTATGTTCTGATAGTAAATGACAACTTAACTTGAATTTCATAAATGCCACAAAAAAGAAAATTGTGTATTCTGATTTAGAATTAATTTAAACACATTACTGTGAAATTTGAGAAGAGTATAGAGGATGACTGTTATAATACATTAAAAATATTAATGTTTATTTAGCAAGTTCATATTTAAAGTTGAACAGATAATCAAGCCATAAATTCGATGATTGCTTTTGAGTTTTTGACTGTTGAAATTTGTTTAGATATATTTTCTATTTTCATGATGGATGGAGTATTTTATTGTTGGCTTGAGAATGCAGTGTTTTCACACAACACCATTGGAGTGTTCTTTAAGAATTACTCCACATTGCAGATTTGCAGGATTTTTGATTGTTTATCCTGGTTAAATTAACATAGTTCTGCCAGGATCTTCAGCTTTTAACCCTCCAAGAAAGGCAGCCTTGCATAGTTTATATTTTCCCTTGCCTAAGAATCATAGAAGCAGAGCTTTGCAAATATTTTGCATATATATTCGCAATCAATCTTTTCATTTTTTATTACTAATTAACCACTATCTCCCCAGTGAGATTTTCTATTTTCATCATAATAAAAAATTAGTTATATATTTATGTTTTGTAAATCAATAGGTAAGATTCCTATATAAATTCACAAACCATGAGATAATATTCTTTGGTTTTGTGATTTATATCAATTTAATTTAAAGTTTATTGCGGGCGTATTTGTTTGAATTTTAGTTTTTTTTTTTTTTTTGTTGTTTTTTTTATAAAGTGAGAAGAAATGAAATAGACAGATCGAAGAACCGATCTTCGTTTCATGTGTTTTAGGTACGGTAATTCGAACCACTATCTGCCCGCAGTGAGATTTGTCTATTTTCAGTCATAATAAAAAAATTAGTTATATATTTTATGTTTTGTAAATCAATAGGTAAGATTCCATATATAAATGTCACAAACCATGAGATAATATTCGTGTGTCATGTTTGTGGATTTATATCAATTTAATTAAATTTATTCGGCGTATTTGTTTGAATTTTAGTTTTTTAAAATTGTACAAATCGTTTAAAAATACTGATCAAAATCACATTCCTTTGATCAATTTTAATTAAAATCTAAATTACACAAATGTACAGATAATTAAATTGTATTCGAAATTAGATAAGAAATGTAGATTTGTAATTACCGTGTCAATTTAAAAATTGCGTATTAAAGTAAAAGGACAATGGGGGATAATTAATGTTGTATGGTCAAGCTGGATGGCTGGAAGCTAGAGAAAGTAGGAGGAGCTGAAACACAAAAACCAGGCGGAAAGGTCAATCGTGGCCATCTTAGAGAGAAAACTTATTCTAACTTTTGACGTGGTTGAGAGAGGTAGTCTTAAGACAGCACTGCAGCTGCTAGAGTAATTCCTAGAACTTTGTTAAGAAGCTCACCTGTAAACCGCAATGCCAAAAATTTAATAACTGTACCGGTATAAATCCACCACGCTTACTCATACACAGTACCCGAGTTCAAACCCAATCCGCGTTTAAGAATAAATTCCAAAACGCCAACTGAATTCAAACCCAAACCCCGGTATGACCAACCGATGATGACTTTATAACAGCATGGGGTTATCCCTTTTCTAGCTCAGCTCAGAACATAGACAAATTCTTACAGTTAATGATATATATATATTTATTATACTCTAGATATTGGAACGGTCATTCATGTAACGTATATATTTAAGTTGCCAATACAGACAGTAAGTGGCTACCTAGACTTAGAGAGTAATAAGGTGGAGGACACAAAAAGTAGATTAAATAAAGTGTTTAATAAGAACAATTAGAAAACATATAAATATAGCGTTCAACAGTACGGTAAGACTTCCATGAATCCTCTTGTATTTAGCTACTAGTCTTTAACAATCATTTTATCTCGTGAACAAACTCATGCCAATAGCTGTGTAGTTAAATGATTGACGGGTGGCTAAGAGAATCAGAGTATTTGAGCATTGAAAAGATATTTATCAAAAGGGTTTTATTAACTTATTTTATTCGAATAGACTCGAGCCGTTACGTAGATGGACAGTTGGAAGTGGTTTTATATAAATACGGCATGGAAGATAGATGTACTGGTGGTTGCCTATATTCAAAAGCCCTACAGTAATCACTTGCGGTGCATTAACGGAATACCGGGCGGCTTGTACTTTGACAAGGCTTAGTGCCCCCAAGTAGCTCCGGGACACGACAACCAGCCGGGATCATTTCGAACCCGGTGATCCAAGAGATAACCTGGGAAAGAAACTGCTTTCAATCCCCAATGGTAGAATGGCGAGACGCTAACTTCAGCGAAGGGAAGGCATTGCCACAGACATCAAGGACGAGTACTTGAAGTGGATTTTTAAAAGAAATTATACAAAACCTGGAATCTATTTGTCTGTTTCTACGCCACCGGCTGAGATCCTTATCCCAATAAAATATAGCGGAATTAAACTGACCGCGAGAACAATAATTAATTAAATTTACTCTGAGACCCTTAACCCTCCAGGTTGACAGGCGGTAGCGATAGTATTAAATCATACAGTGAGTTATTTCTCATATCATACATGAAACGAAGATCGGTTCTTCGATCTGTCTGTTTCAATATTTTATATTGAGGATTGTTGTACTTAAACTTTCTAAATTGAGGTAGACTTTTTGACATTAATTATGCATTGTATACTTATAGCCCAGTGATCAGATACTGTATCTATCCCGAAATTGCAAGTCACTATGCATTATTTTGCTGTTAGATTCTCAGATCTTTAAAAAACGATTTTGATAAATTGTTCTTGATATGAGCTTGTGTTTGTGTACATATATGTAATTATGACAAAAAAATACAATAAAAATGGAAATTGGTCACACACACATGAATAGGATACAATTGAAGAAAAATCAGATATTGTGACAATAAAGTTGATAGAAAAGCAGATTAGGGGTAATAATAAAATAGTATTTGTATTAGGTAAGGTGAAATATGAGTTCATGGAAGAGAAGTTATTTTAAGCTTATTTATGAGATAAATTTTAAAGTTCAGATTTGTACACCCTGTGTAAAAATAATTCATTACATTTTTTTAAGAATAAAAGTCTATAGTAGAAACATATATTCTCACAAGAAAAAAAGTTAAAAAGATTGAAGAACATGATTTAAAAAAAATGACCAGCAACCAATGGAAGAAATTCAGGAAAATAGAGTAGATTTCCATGTTATACCAATAATTAGAAATGTTTAAAGAAAAGAATAAAAAAACAACAATAATAAGATAATAATAAACAATGATATGAAGAGAGTAAAGAAAGAAAAGAAGAGAATAAAAAGTACCAACAAACATGTGAAGATAATAACAAGGAGAAGAAGAGAATACAAAAGAATTTTACAAAATGAAGTTGATAATAAACAAAGAGAAGTAGAGAATAAGAATACAAAGAAAAAGAATGTAAGTATAAAAAGAAAGATGAACAATGAGATGATGATGATAAACAGAGAGAAGAAGATAATAAAAACTTACAAATATTAGAGGATAATATAAAGAATCAACAATGAAAAGCAAAAAATAGAAAAACAACAGAAAAAAGATTGAAAGAAATAAAAGCAAATATACTACAGAAAATTGATGAAAACAGAAAAAGTATGGGTACTGAAATTGCAGACCAAATGAAATAAATTAAAGAAGTCCTGAATAAACTGAGACAAAACAAAAAAAAAACATCATATGAAAAAAGTATATATAAGAAGTAATGGGCAATAAAATTTGCCAGATGAACAGAAATATTATCTGTGAGTAATAAAAATCAGCAATGCCTGGAATTGGTATCAAAGTCTATAGTGGACATGGCTAATCGAATTAAATTTCTGCTAGTCAGTTATGATGATAGAATTCAAAGAATGGTAAAACAATTGGAGGAAGACCATTGACAAAATGGTCTAACCAAAAGAAAAATTGCTGGGTATAGATGAAAAAAAAAGAAATTGAAAATACAAAGATGCACTTTATGCAAAAAAGTGAAGCTTATTATTAGTAAACAATTATATAGCTGAGAGCTTTCAGAGAACATAAGTCTCCATATTCATAGCCTACCTTAAGCAAAGTTTAGCAGAAATTTATGCAAAATTTATGCAAAGTTTTCTTTCATAAAAACCATTTTCTGCAGATTGCAAATCATGATTGTTTTTGGTTTATTGCACAGTTGGCATTTGTAATAAAGTATGTCTCCTTAATCTTTCGTTTCATATCATTACATTCAGTGCATACACTTAAGTTCTCTGAAAGCACTCAGCTATATAATTCTTTGCTAATAATGAGCTTCACTTTTTGTGTAAAGCCCAATCAAAACTTACCACTCAAAGATGAAGTATAAAACAAGTATTTTACTTCAAAGATAGAGGAAGTAAAAATAGAGAGTCTTTATACAAACAAAATACCTGAAATTGTAAACCAGTTTTTTAAACTAAGAATTTTTTCAGGAAATTTTATTGTGGATAGTCTGGAAAGATATGTCAGCATTAATGCGATGACTGAAGCTGAAAAGATAGCAATAGCTTGTATCCATCTTCAAGGTGCATGCCAGTCATGGTAAGATTTGCTATTCATCCACTCTCACCATTTATTGAGTTCAAGCATGCAATAATGAAGTCAAACTGTAGTGAGGATTATCACAAAGGTTGTTAACATAAAGTATCACAAGAGAACTGTTCTCCCAGTAAATTCTACACTTCATTTTTAGAAAGCAAGTAGCAAAATTGTGAGGACTTACTGCAGATTCTCTCTTAGAATTACAAATAATACAAATATTGAAACATAACTTTTCAAGCTATATTGAAAGGATGTTAATTGGAAATGACATATGTTCATTTGAGCAAGGGACTGAAGTATTAACTGCATTTCATAGCAGCAAACCAGCATATACTGAAAATGAAGGGGTATTTAATCCTATCACAATTTGATATATAGAGAATATAATGAGCGACATATAAATGCTAATCAATATTGGAAGTGAAAATTAAAGACACCATTATGGTATTATAACAAAAGAAATGAAGTGCCACCATGGAAAATAATGAGGACTAGTTCAACTGGTGACATAAATAGTCCTACCAGAAACTAAATAGATAGAACATCCAAATGTAGACCAAATATTTATGAAGGAAATTCTCATCAGAAATATTGTTCTTCGTCCCATGTTAGAACACAAATAATTGGACAAACCAGAAGAATATCACCTTATAACACAGAGAGTTCTCATCAGAGAAGTGATCATGATCCTTAGTATTATAAAGCAGGATGAAGTTATTCTTATGACAAAAAAAAATAATAATAATTATGAAATTGAAACTGAGGAAAAAAGATATTTTGAAAAAATTGAAGGTAAATATTATAAATTATTATAGCATCACCTATAGTGATGATGGTGGAAGGTCATATTCTTCTGGACATAGAAAAGCAGTATGTTCATGATCCTCCACTGTATTAATTCTACAATGCTCTCACCTAAGATTTGTAAACAATTTGTTACATAGCTGAAATAAAACAATTAATTAAAACTTTGGCAGCAGATACCTCAGCTTTGAGATTAAAAATTGTTTAATTAAGGGGAAAACAAAATGTAATTTTTCAATACATAGTTTTATGGGTTTTTATTTAACCAAATGCTTTAAGCTGTTGCACATGCGCTTTGCAGATTTTTACGATAAATGACTGAATACTAACACTTCAATCACATGATAATGTCTTTGGGAAAAGATAGAATGGCCATTTATCTTTTCGAACCCAAACACTTTTGTATGGGCAAATCTTAAGTGGCTGAAAGTGAAAGTGTGAAGATATTAAATAATCACCTTAAATGACTTTTACATGCTTGAATAAATGACACTGGTGAAATTTACTAGAATTTACAATACATCATTCTTATTTGAAATTAAATGTATGTAAATAAATCAATTATTTTATATAGTGTGATGTTTATAAACTGTGATAGTTAAACAGCATTAAGCTGTTGCACCTGCACTTTGCAGATTTTAACAAGCATGTAAAATTAATTTAAAGTGATTATTTAATATCTTCACACTTTCACTTTCAGACACTTAAGATTTTCCCATACAAAAGTGTTTGGGTTTGAAAAGATAGATGGCCATTCCATCTTTTTCCAAAGACTTTATCATGTGTTTGAAGTATTAGTATTCAGTCATTTATTGTTAAAATATGCAAAGCGCATGTGCAACAACTTAATGCTGTTTAACTATTACAGTTTATAAACATCACGCTATATAAAATAATTGATTTATTTACATACATTTAATTTTAAATAAGAATGATGTATCGTAAATTCTAGTAATTTTCACCAGCGTCATTCATTCAAGCATGTAAAAGTAATTTAAAGTGATTATTTAATATCTTCATGCTTTCACTTTCAGACACTTAATATTTGCCCGTACAAAAGCGTTTGGGTTCGAAAAAATAGATGACCATTCTATCTTTCCCAAAAACTTTATCATGTGTTTGAAGTGTTAGTATTCAGTCATTTATTATTAAAATCTGTAAAGTGCACATGCAACAGCTTAATGCTTTCTAACTATTACAGTTTATAAACATCACGCTATATAAAATAATTGATTTATTTAACTAAATGCTTGTAAAATGCACATATGATAGTATAAAAATTATCAAACATTAATTATATTTAAGAGTATTTTTAAAAGAAAATAAAAAAATAAAATAGAAAAAAAAAACAAAATAAGATTTTAATAAACAGTGAGGATTGCCAATTCCTCTACAAGCTTTATGATAAATGCTTACCCTGCCACCTCTCTGAGGAGTGCCAAAGCACGAAACCATGGTCAAGGGTTTGGGGAGGGGTTCCTGACAGAGATATTTTAAGTGCTGGCTCTGGCTAAGCATTTATCATAAAGCTTGTAGAGGAATTGGCAATCCTCACTGTTTATAACTTACAAGCTTAAGAGATAGGGTCATGTGATCTATGAATTGATCTATGACTCTTATTTTGAAGATTTTAATAACTTTGCAAATTTTATTTTATTATTAGAATTGTTTTTTTTTTTTTCTTTGTCTATTTAAATAAAAAAAAAATCAACACAGGCTAATTAAAAGATAATCGTGTTGTTTTTTGGAAGATTTGGTTTTTAATTACAAATTAAAGTCAAGAGTATTATGTTTTTAAATTTAAGTTTTTGACTTGTTTTTAATGTATGATAAAGGAGATAATTGTCTCAACAATTGCATTTATGAAATTTTATCTGATCAGTTGTTATGAAAATTATGATATAAGAAACATTTTAATTGTTTTGTAGGCAAGATTGTTCTAAAACATATATGTAGAATGTGAAAAAGTGATAATACAAAAGAGCCTGTTTAGATATATTGTTAATTTAACTGTTGAAGAGAGTAGTCAAGTTTTAATCCTGTGTCTGAAAAAGATATAGAAATATGCTAACTTAACTGTTGAAGAAAGCAGTCAAATCTAAATTCAGCTGCTGAAAAAACATTAGTGTATTCCTAACTTACCAATTTAAGAAAGAGAAACCCAAGCATATTCCACCTAATAGCAAGCTATCGAATAGAATAGTAGACATTTTAGTCACACTTTTAGCATACTATGAGTTTAGCACTAAAAATAATTTCTACATTAAAAACCATGTACTAGTTTCAGATAAAAGATAGGTATTACAATCCTCTGTGTAACCTATCTTCAGTGGAATAAAAATATAGAGGATAATATATTCCCTAACATAGTCTGCAAACAACCCTTCAATCAAGAGCAATGAGATTTGTCTACCTATGTGCCATCTGCAAATTCAAGTGGAGAACCAAATGGACAAATGTTGCTATTTTTCAATTATATGGAATTACTACAAACCAGGATAAAAACAACATAAATATGCCATGTCTAAGAAGCCTTCAACAAGAAGCTGAATTGAATCAAAACTAGAAATTGCAACTGAAAAGGAGTCCATCAACACTAAAACCATGGCTAGAGATAGTATTTTTAATGTGTTCACATCACATTTTTATTCATAGAAAATTGTATTTGTTTTGCAATAAGTTTTTTTCTCTCTCTCACTTTGAACTCTTGGTAGAATTAAAGATTGCTATCTATGATTTTTGAAAATGCTTAACAAACTCTTAACTATTTTTAAAGAAAAAATCTAATAAATTTAAAATTAATCCATGAATAAAAATTACTTGATAAAATAATATAATTTTATTAAACTGTATATTTATTTATTTTTTGATAAAATGTGTTTTTGAATTGTCATTGTATAATGTCATTGTTGCCTTTGTTGTTATTATTCAGATATTAATATAATTGTTTTAAAAATTATTATTTCCAGTCATGATTACTTTATTCTATGGAATTCCTGTTTAATGAAGTGTTGTGTGTGTGACCTTATATGATAACAGCCTTTAGTATATGATTTAGTTTTTTGTTGGTTTTTATGATACCGATAAAGCAAGTTATTTATAAGTAATGAGAGTCCATGATTTGCTTAAAGTAATTTATGTGAAGTTGATTTATTTATTTATTTCTACCTTACTCACAATAATAAATTATACATTTCTTGCTTTCTGAGCTAGATTTGAGCATAATTGCTATATGAGATAAAGGGTTTCTATTTAGTGTATTGACAAGAAGATGATGATGCCTGGGTTACCATGAAGAAGATATATCTTTTAAAGTTCATGCACCTCATTTTATTTAGTTTGGTTCTTATTAGAATTTAATTTTATAGTTGGCCAGTATATTTAAGATATTAATGGCAAGTGCATTAGCCCAGTGTTATTATATTTTGGTTTTATTGTTATGGATTAGCCCTTATGTTTGTGCATCCAAACAATGGTTTAAAGAATTGGCCAATTGGGAAAAGGCTCAGTAGTTAGCCTGGTTTATAAAAGACCATTTCGCATACAGTCTCAAGATTGACTGTTGTTTTATTTTTCATCAATCATTCATGATGAAGAATGATTATTACTTTTGGGGAGTGCTTTTGAAATTATAGTTAGCTATGCTGATTTCTCAAAGTAAACTATTGTACTCATCCCATTTAAGATTAAAATATTTTTTACTTGAGGATAAAGATAAAATTCCACAGGTCTCTCACGGTTTAAACACAAATTTCCATAGAATTACAAATGGCTAAGCAATTTAGGACAGTTGAAGTTCACATACTGGTAACCAATACCCATGTATGACCCTATATTCTCTCATAGTGTTGCAATATATATTAGTGACCGGATTTCAATCTTACTTTAGCAGAAATGAATATTAATAATATCTTATGATAATTTCTACCACTAGACTAGCTCAAATTAATATTAAAGTCTATATGGTTTGATTTACATAAATAAATAATAATTAAAATACTAATAATAATCATGGCACATTTGGTAAAAGGTAAAGTAGTAGGACTACATTGAGCCTATATCCTAAAGAATATAATCTCAATGGCATAAGAACACTATCCCTCTTTTATTTCAAATAATAATTTAAATCAATAGCATTCTCAAGACTTTAAAAAATATTGTAAAAAATCTAATATAATATTATTAAATAAATTATCATTTTTGTTATTAAAAATATAATTATCGCAGGTACTTTAAATAAGTTCATCAATTAATTTATTATATCCCGTAGCCAAGTATGATGAAGGAAATTGCATAATTCTTAACTATATCTCAATAATAATAATAATAATAATAATAATAATAATAATAATAATAATAATAATAATAATAATAATAATAATAATAATAATAATAATAATAATAATAATAATAATAATAATAATAATAATAATAATAATAATAATAATAACAACAACAACAACATTAAATCGTGCTATCACACTCACGACATAAAGCTGTAACAACAAATAGAAAAATATTTTTTTGCACAGCAACAAAAAGTATCAGGATATGAGTTTGAACCTGCATCTGCAAAATTGGTTTGTATTGAGAGGCAAAATGTTAAGCATAAGGTAAAAAGGCTTACTTTATAGCAGATGATTCCTTCACCATTAATAGTAAAGAAGCATGTTTTGCTATAACAAAAAGATGGTCTTAATAATTCATTTGCATAGAAATTGCATATCGTATTTATATAATGATTTCAAAGAACAAGTCATAACTGGCTATGATTATGAGAAGTACATCATTTTGAAAGTGCTCAGCCATTTAATTTTATTTTCTATTTGTTGCTACAGCTTTATGTCATAAGTGTGATAGCATGATTTAATATAATCATAATTTAGACAAACGTAATGTATAAATCTACAGGTTATTACTTGTTGATAATAATAATAATAATAATAATAATAATAATAATAATAATAATAATAATAATAATAATAATAATAATAATAATAATAATAATAATAATAATAATAATAATAATAATAATAATAATAATAATAATAATAATAATAATAATAATAATAATAATAATAATAATAATAATAATAATAATAATAATAATAATAATAATAATAATTGGTGAGATTTTACATTTTTCATTAAGGCTGGAGAAAAAAGAGTGTCTTAAGATAAATAATACAAAAGCAAAAGGAACAAAAGGGAATGATATACAAATGTGTGTAGTTAAAGCTTTAGAAAAAGATATAGACAAACATACACCGAAAAAAATATTGAAGGGAAGCAATATTATGAAGAGAATATGAATTTGGACACAGAACTGGAATTAACTAAAAAACAAAAAAATAGGAACAATACAAATATTGAGATTACTCAGACAATAATGCCAAATATGCTACAAGTTACTCAGGATAATATTGAACAAAAGAGAAAGCTAGGAAGGTCCTCAAAAAACAGAAAAAACACTAAAATTAGGAGAGCTTATATTTGATGACACAGGAGAACAGTATCAAATGAACATATATACTGATGTTAAATCTAAAAGTGAGTTTGAAGATGCCCAAGATTTGCAATTGATAGACAGCCAAAGATAAGTATAATTAAAGGTAAAGTACATTCAAAGGAATTCAAAGTAAAAAGTATTTTTTTTTATAAATGAAAATTAAAATTGCTTCTTTTAATGTACATGTTTGAATTCAATAGAAAAAATATTTAAGTTGAAACAATGGATCACGGAAACAAAACATCATGCAAATGTGCTGCTTGAAACCAAAATTTATGCAGGTCACAAATTGATCAGCAAAATTCCTAAATAGCAAGGGCTTTGACGCATGTTCAAGAGACTCTACCTTTCCTTCGGCTGGGAAGGAACTTTTGATAGGTACAACTTGCCAGTTTACCAATTTTCAAAGCATATACATTGAAACAAATCTATTAATCATTACTTTATTTCACAAAATGATTAAAATGAATGTAATATTTGTTTATATATCATTGCAAAAATATAAAATAAATGCAATAATTGCCACAATTAATTTAATATTGTGATCTACAGTTAATCCAACAATTGTGATCTGAGACTGCAATGTAACATATTACAAGTTTGTAAATAAATGAATGCATAAATTGTCAGTCTCATTGATGAGTGCAAGTGGTTACTTACCTGAAGATGCTGGTTTAT
This sequence comes from Epiperipatus broadwayi, assembly GCA_028023455.1. Classification (NCBI taxonomy): domain Eukaryota; kingdom Metazoa; phylum Onychophora; class Udeonychophora; order Euonychophora; family Peripatidae; genus Epiperipatus; species Epiperipatus broadwayi. The sequence continues at coordinate 4,734,999 of JAQFVV010006271.1, forward strand.
TTCATAATGGCCGATTTTCAACATTCATTGATCAATGTTTTTTACTATCCAGTGTTTCCTTTTCTGATAAGTGTGACGTTAATCTCATCAGCAATTTCTGATCACTCAGCTCAGTTCATAACAATTGGCCACGGCAATATACAAGTTTTAAGACTGCCACTAACTAGAACAATAAGAATGTTGATTCCAACCTTAAGATCCAAATTTATTTTTTAGAGACTTATATTACGTGGAATAAGATTTTTTCAATGATCTGTAACCCAATTCAGCAATATTTTGCTTATATTAATATCTTGTTATTTAACATTATTCATATATTGAAAAATTGGCCACTTCCCTCATGGTTATTGAAGCTTGCAGAACAAATTCATAAATGCTTATAACAAGTCACGTGAAACACTAAAAAGCTATTTAAAAATAAAAAAAGTAGAATATGCCTAATGCATCAACACACTTGAACTTAGCAATACCTTAGATGGGCATTAGGGAGGGCACCTGAAATCAAGGTGCCATTAGCAATTAAGATCAACAATGAAACATTTACTGGAAATAATATGATCTTACCAATTCTTAATTATTTTAAAGATAAACTGGACTCAGAAAAATTGATACAATACCAGTCAAACGTATTTGGAATTGCAGAAATTGAATCATCATATTCAATAGATGATTTTATAATGAAAATGAATGAAATGCCCAACAACTGTCACCCAGGAAACCATAGAATTCCACTGTTCATATTAAAACACATTGACATTCTAACTGGCAAAAGTCTGTACCAGCTGGATAATTATTTATCACAGGGAATAATAACAATGCAGGGGTTAAAACAAATGTGATGTCATTTATTAAAAAAAAAGAAGCCAATCACTTTGTTATCAGAGATAAGGCCATTATCAATGGGTCCATTGCCCAAAAAAATATTTTAGAAAAAATAAATACAAAATAGTACCAATTATTTTGACATTGATTTCTCCGGCTCAATTTACAAAAAAGCAAAAACAAAACAACATTCATCTACCACACAAGCTGCTATGTTATTTAAGGCTATTTTGATATTGGTTAGAAAAAAGAAAAGATATGGTCCGATTGTTGTAAAGCTGGATATTGCATGGGCTATTGACAATGTTGTTATATATGTATTGTTGAGATTATTGAATGACACTGAAATGCCAAAATCACATATTTATGTTATAACAAATTTACTCTTAAATCATAAGCTTCACATCACCCTAAATGGCAAAAATTTGCCAGCTTTCACACCAACTAAATCACTTTCCCAGGGGTCCCCATTTAGTGTCATCTTATTCATTTTTATATAAATCCCCTTCTTGTTCAGCTACAACAGGCATTTGAGGGAATGGAGATTTCGGGTATAAGTCAAAAATTGACCTGTATTGCATACATGGATGATATTACAGTTTTCATGACATCAAAAAAGCAGTTACCAAAACTGCAGATGATTTTAGAAGAATACTCAAAAGGATTTATACTAGATTTCAATTCAGAAAAAACAGAAGCATGGACCCTTTTCATGAAAAGCCATGTACATTCATTTTTCAGGCAAAGCCAGGCTCATTCCTCAGGATTCCATTCCATCTAGGGACTACTGGAATGAGATGTCATTTGCAGAACAAATTGAAAAATGAAATCCAGCAAATATCAGACTCTCTAGCCCAGTGGTCTTCAACCTTTTTACACCTGCAGACCGGTAAAAGTAAGGATAAGATTTCGTGGACCAGCAGAAGTTTACAGATAAATTTTTATTTGGGGGGGGGGGGGTTTGAGAAATACGTTGTCAACACTGAGACAAAAGATAGACACCAAAGTTATTTTTTGTTTGTTTTTATTTTTAAAAAAAGGTAACAGAAATTGGTTTTAAAAATAAAAGTTTTAGTATTTTAACGGTATACAAATATAGCCTAAAAAAAATATTGCCTTATAGGCCAAAAAAAAGTGGGCATATTTTTAAACAAAAAAAAAAAAAGAAAACGAAACTTGAAAAAGTCAAAAGTTTTGATCTTACTATATTTTGGGGTGGTGGGGTGTATTGAGAAATAATTTGCAAAAGTTAGAAACAGAACTTATTTTTTGGTTTTTATTTTTAAGAAAAGGTAATAAAAATTGATTTCCAAAATAAATAAAAAAAATAGCCTTATAGCCAAAACAAACACTAAAAATGAAATATTAAAAGAGAGAGTAGAAAAAATTTGAGATCAAAAAATGTCACGTTTCATTTTATTGTTTTAACAACGCTGACAAGCAGCTGTGATTGGCTATCAAAAGACAACTGGAGTTTGTGTAATAAAAAAACTTTCTACCCCCTGCCCCCATAAACATCTGTCATAAATAGAAAAACAAATTAAT